>PHWZ01000093.1:0-96393 GCA_004379285.1 Botryotinia calthae | reverse complement strand
GTTAAGAAGAGCGAAGGGTGCGCGCCTTCCTTTTCTGCCTACATGTAACTTCCGATTATAATACACTGCCTCTCTATCTACCTACTTACTTCTCGCTTCATTTTCTTAGTCATTCTCTTCACTCTCTCAACTTCGCACAAACTCTTTCAATTTCACTTTCCATTAATTCTTCCCATCCCCACTCATTTAAAATGTTGGTCGAATACCATCTCTGATTAGATTCTGTATAATCTCATATTACCTTTCCCGTACAAAGCACCAGTCCACAATTACCTACCTAGGTAGTATTCACCCATTCAATCGTCACGATTTTCTTTCGATTCATCGCCTTGAATTGGATTTTCCCGTTTCTTTCTCGAGAGCATTCTAGGCTCCAGCAAGCTTGTGAGCCTCAATGAACAGTTGAATCGTGGCTGGTTGAATGTTGAATAACACCTTTAACTTGTCCTTTCTGTACAATTCTCTCCATCCATAATTCTCCAACAATTCTTTACATCAGCGTACTTCACTATGCCACCCAAGCAACTCCCGCGTCCTGATCGTCCTGTTCGTGTCAAACCACAGGTAAAACCACAGGTAAAACCACAAACGAAGACGAGGCAGAATGGTAAGGGCAAGGTGAAGGCTCCCGTCGAAGCTCCCAAAACAGTACAAGAACTTGTACTCAGCCAAAATCAAAGTCTTGAGTTGGTAAAGATTGGCGTAAACGCTGCGGTGTGTATCTTAGGCTCTTTCTACTTCTGTGTCCGCTAATAAATGCTTCTTAGGTCAGCCTGTTTGTCTTTTGTAGGGAAATTTTTCCAAGTGACTGTTACAAGACCCGAATCTACAATGCATACGATCCAAACCTTACCTACGAAACTTTTATCAACGGAACAAACATCCTTAAAAACTTCAACTTGAATGAAGCTGGTGACGGAATCCTTGCCTTCAATTCTGTTGTGCGAGGAACAGGCCACCCTGGCGCAGAAAAACTTATCGATTGGCTGGTATTTTACCCTATTCTAGTCTCTTATATAGTGGTTAACTAATCAATACTCAGGAGTTCGGAGTTGGGGATGCTGTAAGCGATAGATGTTTGGCGAAATTCCAACTTTCTATTTATCGAAAAGAAGTTGTCCCTGAACAGCTCCTTGAAGCATTCACCATAAACTTCACTTACAATGATGTTGAAAAGAATTCCCATGTTCAAATCTCTGCTTCTTTGTCGAACGATAATGGAGTTACCGTCAATTTCGGATCGGCACAGGAGGGGCTAAGGGGCTTGATGCGACAGATTAGGAACAGTTGTCAACGTATTCAAGGTCCATCGGGTAAGCTCATACCACCAAACATCTATTTACATCCGCTGAATATGAATATAGTTGGACGCAAAGTGAGTATGCAATTGTTGTACAATAAGAACACACACCCCAAGCATGAATATCGAGGGTTTCGTGCTTCATCGTCATCTCAGATACTTCCTGATGGTTGTGGAACTACCATGGGCCGAACGAACAACGGTATTCATGGGTATAACATTGCTATATCCAAGATTCTACAACTGTTCTAACTTTCATAGACTTGAGATAAAGTACTATAATGCCCCAGTCATCGATATCCACTTTTCAAACGCAACAGCTTTGAGTGATGCGAAGGTTACCTCCAATCGCAAAAATTTTGCAACCGTCAAAGGTCTCGAATCCACAACACCATTGGCCAATATGGTGATCGATGACAACAGTCAGTCTTCCTTGCGGCATAGTCAATTATCACAGAGCGTTGATACACATCAGAGCACAGTGCAATGGATCAATCAGATTGTAGGTTATTACCCGTACATAGAATATTTTATTTGGTTGATGTACTAATTCGACTACGAATTAAGGGGCACGCAAAAGGATCTGACGATACGGATACACAACCGATACCCGCCTACCAGTCAACCACCTTTGGAAAGCATACGACATTTGTTGAACCAAAAGAGCTCAGTGATACAGTGATTGAGGAAGCGTCGGAAGCAGTGGAGGAGGAGGTAGAGTGCGAGTGTCAAAACCACGATGACCGTGAAAATTTGGTATGTCAGCCTTTATCTGCGTTTGCATACTCTAATTTGTAGAAAGATTCAATGTGAAATTTGTAGGAACTTCTATCACAGTCAATGCTATGGCTACAAGTGGAGTGTCAGCGCAGATTTCAAGTGCTATGAGTGCCTTCTCGCAGGGTCGTAATCAGACATTCTTAATCAGAAGATGTACCACCTATGTGCCCGCAGACGCATGGTATATTATCTTGAACAGAATAGTTTCAATGATATGGAGGGTCTTTGCCAGTACATGAGTAGGTTTGGTGCAACTAACATTCGTATGGCACTAATCATGATTCTAGATAGGAATTTGAAAGATACGAAGGCTTTGTTTGAGTCTCTGGAAACCGAAGGTTTCATTAAGAAATGTTCAAAGTCCTCTAAGGAGCCATTTCGATTCTGCGACCGCAAGAAGCTTCAAAGTGAATTGTTCGATCCTTCCAAACACATTTCTCACACTAAGCCTGTGGGTATTCCTTCATTCCAGCCTATGAAAAGTTCTAACCCACCACAGTTTACTACAGCAGCTCCAAAAACTGATTTGACTGGCAAATCCTTAGACCAGACCCAACTTACACCAGTTGGTCGTCGTCTTCGTCGACCCGAGGGTCCAATCAGAAGTGGCTTTCAAAGTGAAGGAAGCAGTACTCAGACCCCTAGTTCATGGAGAAGCTTGCATAACGAGACGTTGCGAAGATCACCAAGAGTGCCTGCTCAAACGACCCCTCAACAACCCAACAAACGTGCTGGTGATGAAGTGTTGGATAGTGCTCGCAAGAGAATGCGATCTGCGGCTAGTCCTTTCGGTCTCTGATCAAATTGTTGGCACTGTCCTGTTACGAAGAGTCGGGCAGAGAGATGAGCGCAATATTCATATTGCCTGATGCTCGTGATGATGTCTCGGGAGAATATGAAACGTTTTATTATTGATTGATAGTTATTTTTTTGCTAGATTGAGCTCTATTTCATGTAGATTAGCTTTGCATTCGGTCGCCACAACATAAACCAGTCTTCTATGTGTAATTTTATGTACAAGAAAATAATTCATTCCTGTACATCTTAATTCATCCGACTTCTTCGAAGGTTCATACAGAATGAGATGTTTATGTAGTACTTGTGATTCTACTTCATTTTGTGTCACACATTTTGAACCAAATTAAGTATACCTAGTAGTGATTTGTTAGAGGTAACGAAGGTTGGGTATATATGCAACGTGTGTAACATATGGTTGCTGGTTGTTGTGAAACGATTGAGGTTTCAAGTGTCGGACTGTGAAGAGCAGGGAGGTCGATCACGAAACATGAATGGGATAAAGTGTACGGGACGGATTAGGAATTTATGGAGAGATACCATACTCACGATGAGATCGGATGATATGGGATAAGATAGAGAGAAATTCTAGTATGATATTATGATTCACGGAAGATAAGATGTTATGATGTTATTAGTCGATCAGCATCTAGGATTACAAGGTGGTTTCTGGTACCTGAATTATTAGTGTTGGGTGCAATGGAATAAGCGTGGGAAACATGTGGGAATTAGTTTTAGTGTTGGTGCTTGTGTTCGGTGTCGGTGTCCCTGTTTGGAGTTTAGGGTCTAGATGGAATTGGAAAAGGAAGGAGGAATGGAAAATGGAAAATGGAGAATGGAGAATGGAGAATGGAGAATGGAAGGTTAGGAAAAAGAAAAGATGTACGGAGGAGTATGGATTCTCAGGGTACTGTTTTTAGAAATTGAAAGAAAAGTAATTATACACTAGGTACGTGATCGGGTAGTTTTGTGATGGGGAAAAAAAAGTAATATTGATCTCCTGTGACGGCTGATCAAAATGACGGGCAGAAGTTCTGCTTGTCATTCGCTTTCTTGCTTGCTTTCCTTTCCTTTCTTTTGAACCGTCAGGTTGGAAAAGAAAAGAGTGGGAATAGGTGCGAGCGTCACAGCGTGGAATGATTGGAAGGAGTGAAATGCTTCTGGTGTGTTTTGAAGGGATGGACCTTGGATATGTATGGGCGCAGGATGAGACTATTTGAATGCTATGAACGCATTTTCGATGGATTTAGCTTTGGGCGTTTTTTGGGTTCTCTTGAGGTTTAGATCGGTGGATGATGAAGTAGTTGCTTGGTGTGTTCTAGTGTTAGTAGACAGGCTCGGTAGATAGGTTTTTGGTAGACTGCAGACCAAGCTGAGTTGAAAGGGTTGAGAGGCCCACTTCAAAGAATTAAATGCTACCTGCAAAAGAGGTTCGTGGCTTGTGATGTGATTCGATGTGATGGAAAATAGAGGAAGAGAGAGTTCGCGCGCTGAAATCTAGAGGATTGGAAGGGAGAAGATCACAAATCATAGTATACGTCTCTCTCTTACCAGGTGAAACTTTTAGGATGGAGTTGCAGGGGTGAGAAAGGGGGTTGTTCTTGAGGTGTATTCACGCACGATTCACTTGGCTACTACTGGTACATTGTTCTGTACTGCACATGCAGTAAGTGCACATGTATGTTTGCGGGGAACTCTCTGATCTCGAGACCTTGAGATTGGAATTGGGGATCGGATGTAAGAGGCTTGGTGGTATGTTGGGGGATGTGCACTCCCTGATTCACACACATGCCACGCGTGCACACTAGGTAGGAGAATGGGAAATGGGAAATGGGAAATGGGGGGACCACCAATCTTCACAACTTTATTAGCACATTATATGAAGAATAGATTGTAGCCTGCGGTAACATATAGTATGAGATAGTGACTTGGTGATGACTTTATACGATAGGTAGATAGATTGACATGAATTGGTCTAATTTGAGTCGTCGAATTAAGACCTCGTGATGGGATGGGATTAATTGATTGATTGGTAAAATGAGGATGAAGAGATGAAGTTAGATAGTTTAATAGTTTTGATGGATTACTTTAGATCAGATGAATGAATTCGTTTAATTTTAGAGTTGAGAACTACAGTTCAGGGTCGTTTGTGGCGGCGGAAGAAGGCGAAAACACTGAATCGTGCCATTTGTTATAAAAGAAAGTAGAGTGAATACAGTTTATAATTGTAGGATATTACTTTTGTTAATGGCGTGACATCTTCTTTTGAAGTTTTACATGGTTTCATTCATTTGGGATGGGATAGCATGGGGTTTACCCCTTCATGAATCATGATATTAACGAGATGTCATCAGCGATAGTACCCGACTCTGCACAGAGTACATACTTCGTACGACGCGAGGTGGCATAGGGAAGTAAAAAGTACAATCAATCAGCCAGCCAGTACCAAGGTAGAATTCGTACTACATGTAACATAATATATCTACCTACCTAGCCATGCAAGTGAAATACCACATCTTCCTCCTACAGCTAGGTAGGCTTATAAGAGCATCTTCATCCATGCCTAGATGATACCTATAGTTACCACTTCCGTGGTTCAAAGCGGGCGGGCCGTCAAGTCCATCGTTCAACAGATCTCAATATATGAAGCACAATCTTCAAGAGTTTCCGGCATCCGAATTCTCTTCAATAACACAACCTAGTCCTTCGAACATGTGTTCATAGGTGGGTTCATACCAAACTTTAGACTCGAGGCAGACGAGGTGATTCGACCGATCTAAAAATCCAAACAACATATCTTCAATGATCATGTAAGATTACAATCCCAGTCTTCCAATCGTCAACTGTGGAGTACTCTCCGTACTTGGTACTTTAATACCCTAGACTTGGGAGCCACTGGAAGCTTGGTAAGTATCCATCCTAGTAAATGGTTCCTCAATTATCGCGCAGGGTCCATTCCAAATTGATCAAGGATGGGCCTTCATGGAGATTACGATTTGACACGACCAAATTCAATTTCATCCTACTAACCCGTAAGTTGTAACATCCATCTTCCTATATACTTTTTTTTATTGGTATGAAATAATGAAATTTCCGAGAAAGACTAGGAATCTTTTCTCTTTTGTTTTGGTATCTGTTTCTTTGCATTTCTGAACTATACTTCGTAGACCATTGGACCTCAATCTTTCTGCAACGACTTCATGATAAATACATAGCGAGCGAGTACTTTATATTGGAAGCCTTGTCAGCTGTCACATCACATCACTTTATACATATATATATATACACATACACCAACTGTGTAACGAACCCTGGTATCAAGCCTTGTTAGCGGAACTCAAAGCCCCTCCCAATTAATTCACGATCGAGAGCCACGATGCTCATTGAAGAACGGTAACGGCGGTTCAATTTGATAACAGCACAGCGTCTGCTTGTGCGCTGCATACGCGATTGTGATATTTCTAGAACATAATTATACATAGCTTAGGCCTGGAGCTTGGAAAGACATACCGAGGTCGACCATCTCTACGAATACATAACATCTACCTACCAGCTCTTTTCCGATTCATTGAGGCTTCATCAAGATGGGACGAACTTCAAAATTCTCATTTCCCATTCCTGGGCGCAAGCGTAGTTCAAGTCGAGAACAAGCATATTAAGTACCTCCACCGCCATCAAAGATATCTTCAGGGAGCTTATCAAAAGCTGAACAAATTCTGGGAACTGGTACCATCGAATCTGGGGATTGGAGGAGACCTGGATCTAGATCGAGTCGGATGAGTATTTCTATATCAGAATCAACACATTCAACGGTTCAGGATGGTCATGATTATGATCAATGGGATGGGGAATCGGGTGTTTTCCCTAGGCAAACAAATTTGAGAGGACAGGCTTCATCTAATGCATTGGGTCAGCGTTTTGGAGAAGATATGGCTACGGAAACGTCTAGCACAACACATCGATTGAGAAATGAAAATTCTACATCTACCTTGAAATCATATTATGATCGACAAAAGTTACCGGCTGCGATATCACAACAAACTTCTGCATCATCTGCGCGAGATATGGCTCTTCGAAAAGGACTTACACCAGTTGTTAGTAGGAGTCCACTTTTACAAGTTGATCCTGTGGATCCTTGGGATCAAGCCGGCCGAAGTCTGTCGAGTATGAATGATAATCATTTGGGATCACCAGAACGGAAGAAGTCAGTGAGGGCGGGTATATCTTCGTTGTTTCATAGGTCAGAAAGAAGACCTTCGGTAGCATCACAAAATTCCTACGATTCTTCCAAGCAAAATACCTCACTTCGAAATAGACTTGTCAAAGCAGCTTCGAAAGAATCATTACACTCACAAAGGCAAAACATTTTATCAACGAAGTCCAGGGACCAAAGGGACCAGATACAAAATCATGCTAACTTCGACGACTCACATGATTACTATGATCAATCAACCAGAAATGCTCATATGAAGGCGATACCGGAAACCAATGTCCCGGAAACCTTTAATTTGTTTCCCAACACGTCGGAGCATAGCAATAGTCGTCAACCAGGGTCACTAAATTCAGAGAAAAGGGAAGGACATCGGAGATTGGAAGATTTACATTCTAGCTCTGGAGAAAAGGAAGCATTTTCGTGGAAGAACGTACATTCGAATAAGAATGGAAATTTCCGCAACAGTATGATTTCTCAGAGCACAGGTCATTCTAGTTTGGGTATATCCAGTACTGGAAGCATATCTAGTCATAACACCAAAACATCAAGACAAACAGGGGGAAGTGTCTTCTCGAGTGCGGATCTACAACAAAGCAGTGTATTGTCATTATCATCCGATTCGGAAGAAGATTTATCTGACGCTGAACCATCGAAATCTCGTGATAATATATCCATTGGAAAAGCTCCTTCACATGCCGAGAGCGAAATAATTCCTCCCGCACTCCAAAATCGCCTAAGTACCACGAAAAATCCTTCAAGAAGATCATCGGCATTGAAAAACTCATCATCCACAAGGAAGACAAGTGACCAATCAAATGCGTTTTTGACAATTCCGGAACCGAATGGAGGATTGTCTAAATGGCCAATGCCACCAAGTATCACAAGGCAAGATTCTATGAATTCACAAGATTCTCTATCAACTTCATCTCACAAGCCAAAAAAATACATCCAACAACAGCAACAACAGCATCAACAACCAACACCGCCATTATCTCCTAAAGAAACTGATGCCGAAACGGATTCTATTCATACAACATCTAGTGGTCGCATGATGCAAGTTACACAACAAGAAGAAGCACTTCTTGAAGCACTACGTCAAAAGAGAGCACGCATGAGAGAAAAGATTATTGAAGAACATCAAGCGCGTGGAGTGAGTAGATCGCCGCCGAGGTCGACGGGAAACAGAGCGTCGTCAAGATTCTCAAAAGCGAGTACGGCGAGTACGATTAGACCGGGAACGGAAAAGGTGCCGTTAATTCTTGATGCGCCGATTATGAAGGGAAAGGATATGAGATTCGGAGGTAGATATGGGATGGGAACCGAATACGGACAACCGAGTCCGGACTTGAGTGATTTTTTGAGCATGGGAAGTGAGGAGTTTGAAGAAGATGATGAGACGCCGACGAATAGTCGAGGGGTTTCGAGAAATGAGGTTAGGGGGAATGGGAGTGCGAGTGCGATTGATGTACCGCGATTTAAGAGACCGGGTACGCCACCACAACATGATCCGAGATTTGCTTCTTTGGAGGTGGAGAAAGGGGGTAGAAATGAGGATCATGTGAAGAGAAATCCTAGTATGGGGAAAGTGAGATTTGTGGGCTGAGAGGATGGAGATGGAGATGGGATGGGATGGGTTGAGGATTGGGGTTGGGGTTGGGGTTTGTAATTTTGAGGTGCGGGTGGAGGGGTAATCTATATTTATTGTTCTTATGAGATATCACTGGGTGCGAATTGATTTTGGAATTTGGAATTGCATCTGGAATTGGATTTGGGATGTACGTACGTACGTATGTATTTGGATCGGAAGGATGTGGATGCGGATGGGGGTGAGGATGGGGTGTCTGTCTTATTTACTTTCATGATATTACATTGATTGATGGGTTTTGGTTATATATGCATATACCCCTCTTGATTATTTTATATTTATACATTCTATACGGGATGGGAGGAGAGGGGAAGGAAATGGGAAGCAAAGGATTTGTGTGATGGCTTGGAGACAATTTTTGCATGGATATATAAATGGATGGATGTGCATAGTATAGGTGATTATAGATAGATAGATAGATGGAGAGGAAGGTTTATATTATAGATACTTACGGGGTAGATAGATGATATCGAGAGTTGAATCGAATCCAGTTTTGACATTTCTGATGGAATGAATTTTTGTTTTTTTTTACATATGTATTGTATTAACTTTTGATATTAACATGAATGGCAAATGTCAAATGTCAAATGTCAAATGTCAAATGTCAAATGTCAAATGTCAAATTTCGAGTGCCGAGTGTCAAATGTTAGAGATTTATCTGGCAATAAGACCGAAAAAATCAGGTATGTAAATGTAAATGTAGATGTAGATGTAGATGTAGATGTAAATGTACGATGTGTGATTAGGAGTAGCAGTGGCAGTAGCTCGGCTGCGGGACTCTTCCGAGGTAAGTATAGTATGGACGGAGGGTGGACGCTCGGGACGGTAGAAAAGTCTGGATGCTTGGGGGTTGGGGTTTTGGGATTAGATTGAGTGGGTTAGGGGGGATTGGGATTAGTGGCGGTGGGTTGGTGGATGATGGGTTGGTGGGTTGGTGGGCTGGTGGTTGTTGTGCTTGTCTTCTTTTGGGGTAGTTGGATGGGGGTGCGAGTTAAGAGGTATTTGGGAGTTGAGAGGAGGGAGGGATCTTGGTTTGTGGTTTGTGGTTTTGTTTTGGTTGGGTTTGGGCTGGAAAGCGGGGAAGGGGAGGTGGTGGGTGGATGGATGGATGGAGAGAGAGAGAGAGAGAGGGAGGGAGGGAGGGAGAGAGAGAGAGAGAGAGAGAGGGAGAGAGTTGCATGATTATTAGGAATGGTAAGTATGCGTTTGGATGTGTGTATCTGTTACAGATATACGGGGTGGGAGTGGCGGCATGTGGATGTAGATGTAAATGTAATATAATGTTATTAGGTAGCTGATATTCTTTACCTATGTATTCAGAGTACAATACATACTCACTCGTAACCACTTTTTGAAGTTGGGTTTGGTATCCCGCTGAGTGTTTTACGTATGAATACCAGATAGGTGATAGGTGGTGATGCTTGTATGTGGGAGGTGAGGTGATTTTGTTTGCGGGAAGTTTTGATTGGTTTGGAGATCTGGGGAGGTCTAGGTGGGTGATGGTGAGACATATGTTGTCATTGAATTTGGAGATGTGATTTAGAGTTTTTTGGAGAGAAAAAAAGAGAATGAGCTGGCTGGTCTGGGAATGGGTGGTTGTTGGGAGAGATGGGATGGATAAATGCATTGATATTGATTGATTAATCTGATGCTTCAATAGTTTTTCAATATGAATATCTGGAATCGTTTGGTGAGAGCTGATCAGGTCTGGAAATAGAATCAAGAATTCTGCGTTTGGTGAATATGGATCCTCATAAAATTGGAGAGGAGAGGAGAGCACAGCTTGCCAATTTACAGGAGCAGCAGAGAGCTTGCTGTTTCTTGATAATGATTGGTTGATTTGTACTACCAAGAATCTTGAATTTTGAACATCTGGAAAGGAAAGCAACGCACAGCAGGACAGGACAGGACAGGGCAAGCCAATGAACAGGGTCAGGAAATAGCTAGCTAGCTAGAACATTAGATCGTCTCTTTTCTAGCAAGACCAACAATACTTCCTTTCCTTTGCATCATTGACCTCACTGCTTGCCTTGCACTTAAAGGCTTTTGCTTATTCATGCTCAATTTATTTTACTTTCAACAATATTATTCTGAGAGATACGATTACTGAGGATAGAGAGAGGAGATCCATCCCCGCGGTTTTGGCACATAGAGAAAGCGCAGTATCCTCTTGAGCGCGATGGCGATAGAAGACGCGTCGCAGGGTTGGATGGGGGCATCGATGAAGCATGTTTCTCTTATTTCTGTGAGGATATACTTTGATGGATTTGGGGAATGGACTTGTGTTAATACTTTCGCAGCTTACTTTCCAAAACTCGGCCCTCATACTTGTACGTTGACATCATCGAAATGCGTCTACTTTGTCTTCGACATAATACATTGGCAGGAAGCGTAGCTAATATGGTGATAGATAATGCATTATAGTCGGATAATGCCATTAGGAGGTGGGCATAGATATTTCACATCAACCGCGGTTTTTCTTAATGAGATCATGAAGTTGGCAGTTTCCTTGACGATTGCCATGTACGATATTTCACGAACGTTACCTCCTTCTACACCGGCCACTGTTCTTTTCGAACAATTATACATGTCTGTGTTTTCTGGAGATGGTTGGAAATTGGCTATTCCAGCTACTCTGTACACTCTACAGAATTCCTTACAATATATTGCTGTGAGCAATTTAGAAGCTGTACAATTTCAGGTTTTATATCAATTGAAGGTCGGTCCTGTCTATTGTATGTGCGGGATGATTGTTGACTGATTTGGCTATGTAGATCCTCACAACGGCGGTTTTTAGTGTGGTTTTGCTTAGAAGGACACTTTCTTCCAAACGATGGATAGCTCTGGTCTTGCTCACAATTGGAGTTACGATTGTTCAACTACCCGGCGGTACTCCATCTGCGTATTCGACAATGAACGATTCACAATCCCGGTTTTACTTCCCACGCTCTTTTCATGAGTTGGGACAAATGGGCAATGGCGCAGTGGAAGTAGCAGCCGAATTGACGAAACGTGGTATGGAGGGGCTTTCCGAAGGTCTTACCAAACGATCTGCTACATATGAGGGAATACAAGAAGATCAAGGGCTTGTCAAACCAGTTATGAATTATTCAATTGGTCTCATGGCTGTGTTGGGCGCGGCGGTCATATCAGGTCTCACAGGGGTGTATTTTGAGAAGGTGCTAAAGGAATCTACGACTCATGTTACGATTTGGACGAGGAATGTTCAGCTTTCGTTCTATTCCCTCTTCCCGGCTTTCATCTTTGGAGTGATATTCAAGGATGGAGAGGAAATTGCGAAGAATGGGTTCTTTGATGGCTATAATGCGATAGTTTGGACAGCTATTGTTATGCAAGCATTGGGAGGGATTCTCGTTGCACTTTGCATAAATTATAGTGATAATATTGCGAAGAATTTTGCAACGAGTATTAGCATTGTTATTAGTTTCATTTTCAGCGTTTGGTTTTTTGACTTTAAGGTTTCACTCAATGTAAGTTTTGGGAGAGATTTACTTTTCAAAATTCTTACTCACATATTCATAGTTCCTTGTCGGTACATCGATAGTTCTTTTCGCAACATGGCTCTATAGTGGTCCAGAGAGGAAACGTAATAGACCTCCACCAATCAATATTGCGAGTTATGAGAAGACGACTATTGATAATGGATTTACGCCAAAGTATGAAGAGGATAGGTCGAGTATGACGTTGGATCCACTGAGTGGGTTGAAAGGCCCAGGAGCTGGAGCATCGTTATCGACTAGTAGGCCTAGTTCACCTATGAGGCATCATTCGAGGGTGGGAAGTTCGAGAGGAAAGGTTAAGAGGGATGATTGATTTTTGGTTGGATAGGTTGAATAGGTTGGGGTTGAGGTTGATAGTGGGCGAGTTGGAGCGGGGTTCTTTAATGCATACTTCACTTTAGCGAGCGATTTATCATCCCAAATTTCTTAAGCATCAACACTGGTTTCATACTGTTGGAAATCCATAGAGTTCGCTTGAAACTTGGGTGAAGAGGTACAGAAGGGGGTGACGCGAGATGACGAAATGTAGAGACGAACGAAATGATACCTGGGTGGGAAAAAAAGCATCTTGCGTGCACACGCATAGGATACCTATGGAATAGCAAAATATTACATACACGATTAGGGAAAGTCGGCTGGAATGATTTTTCCTGTATGAAAAGGGCTCTGAAAAGGAAAGAAAATGGATGGAGGACACGTGATGTTTGACCTGTGAGATATACGAGAAGTGGGTCTTCTTGCTGTTGATACGGTTTTAAGACTTTTGATACTACAATCTTAAGATTTCATACATTGCACAATATGTTTGGCTCGATTTCTCAAGTAAAGAATATCGACGTGGTTGGTAGGTGAAGAGTAAAGTGAAGTGAGGTCAAAAATGGAAAGCACGCTAAACAATTGAGGGGTAACATCAATGGTTGCCTTTGATACACACACTTCATTTCATTCTCTCTCATGTTTATGGCATACTTAGATAGTTATCCGATACTTCATGCTTCTTTTCAATCTCTTCTTATCTATCATCAATCCTGAAAAGGGTCTCAGATTACCTACGAGCAATCAAGCAAAGTTTTGCTCCACATAGAGTGAAAGTCATCATGGATAGAAGTTGGGATCCTCATCTTCAGAAAACTACGAATAGTACAACTGGTAACACACCTGGTGTGCCTCATCGTGAAGATGGAGAAGATCCAGGATTTTCCACAAACTTCTTCATGGGTAAGGACTCTCAACAGTCACCTCCAGAACCAGGATTCACCTTCGGACCATCTCCAATGCAACATAATCAACAAGCATCTGGTTCATACAGTCAGGATATGAATGTGCGAGGTCATTATAATAACGTAGGACATAACCAATCGTCTGGATATTTGATGGCACCAAGAGAGGAACCACCTTCTGCGGGGTTTACTTTTGCTCCGGCACCAAGGCAACCTGGGCAAAGGATGTCGCCTCTTGGTCAAAATACAGATGTGCGAACTTCGTATGATCTTCCGGTTCATGATCCACTCCAGGGGTACTTGAGTCGTCCTTCATTTGAGTTATCTCAACCTATGCAAAGACTCGCTCCATATTCTACTGCTGGTATTGGCAGTGGGCAAGGCCGCTTATCTCTTCCTAGATTTCCTTCTCATGTTGGCGGTCAAGCAGAATCCAAGGCTCTTGAACGAAAAGAACCTAGGATTCTGACCGGTACAGATAATCACTTCAAACAGCAGATCTTGCAGGATATCGAGCTGAAAACCAAGCCGAGAAACATACCTGCACATCTTTCTAATTCCGGTGTTGGCGAAGGGCTGAGTCCTCTTACTCAGCTTGCCAATAATATGATCTCGCAGACGTCGATGTTGATGCCTCGAGCTTTGGGACTTAGTCCTTCGAAACAGAACATTTTTCAGACTTAATTGGAGAGACCACTGCAGTTTCAGCAAAAGAACCGACAGGTTTTTACACCACCGTCTACCAGAATGGACTTGGGTATGGCATTTATCATTTCTTCCTTGAATTCATATGAACTGTGTCGGCTAATTATTTTAGGTGTCTTCGCCTATAAACCTCCTGAACGCATGAATACAACCATAAATTCTTCTCCTTCGCAACTTCCAGTGTCGAGTCCTAGTGCTAGAGTCAGTTCACGTCGAAATTCGAATCGACGTTTACCTCCGCCCAATGCAAAAGAAACAGGGCAGGGCTTTGAACACCAGTACACAGCTCCACATACACCTCATAATCAGGTTTCACCCAGTGACAGATATGCTCTAACATCGAGAGTCTCTCACGCACAGGAGATGGACCGTAGTATAGAGAATTCGGGTTTCTCGCCCACTAAGACATACCCTGTTAATGCTGGACAGTTTAAGAATGACCATCAGATTATCCCTTTTGGGAATGGACCGCCAAGGGCACATGGAATTCAGCTTGTATCCCCTCACGAACTTCCTGATCGATTTCGTCAAGTATTTCCGTACGAACTTTTCAATGCTGTACAGTCGAAATGTTTTGCACCAATCTATAAGACCAATAATAATATTGTTGTCTCTGCTCCTACTGGAAGTGGCAAAACGGCTCTTCTAGAACTTGCCATTTGTAAGCTAGTTGAAAGCTATGGTTCAGGCCAGTTCAAGATCGTGTATCAAGCACCGATTAAATCTCTCTGTTCGGAACGTATGAGGGATTGGACCAAGAAGTTTAGTCATTTGAATTTGCCTGTTGCGGAACTTACTGGTGATACTAGCAATGCCGAAATGAGTCGAGTAGGGAACGCATCGATCATCATTACCACACCTGAGAAATGGGATAGTATTACACGAAAATGGACAGATTATCAAAAGCTTTTGCAGTTGGTGAAGCTTTTCTTGATTGATGAGGTCCATATCCTTAAGGATGCGAGAGGAGCTACTCTTGAAGCTGTAGTTTCTCGGATGCATTCTATCGGCGCTAGTGTTCGGTTTGTTGCTTTGAGTGCTACTGTTCCTAATGCGTAAGTAATCCCTATTGCTGGATCATTTGACGTACACTAATATATATGTACCTTAGACATGATATTGCCACTTGGCTTGGAAGTGATTCAAGTAGTCGACAATTACCTGCTCATCGAGAAACATTCGGCGAAGAATTCAGACCTGTCAAGTTACAGAAACATGTTCATGGATATGAGAGTCGTGCAAATGATTTTGCTTTCGAGAAAATCCTTAATGGCAAGTTACCGGCTTTAATTCAGAAATATTCTTGTAAGAAGCCTATTATGGTCTTTTGTTTCACAAGAAAATCATGTGAAGGTACAGCAACTATTCTTGCAGAACATTGGACCCGACAAAGAGTTGTCGACCGGGCTTGGCCAGCTCCAACTATTCGAACAGTGGTGGGAAGTAAAGATCTGCAAGTGTTGGTTGGATGTGGTGTTGCTTATCATCATGCAGGTCTTGATGCGCAGGATAGATGTGCTATTGAGACGGCATATCTGAAAGGAGATATTAGTGTGATCTGTTGTACCTCGACATTAGCCGTTGGAGTCAATCTACCTTGTCATCTTGTGGTTCTGAAGGGCACAGTCTGCTTTCAAGATAGTGGACTTGTCGAATATTCCGACCTCGAGGTTATGCAAATGTTAGGTCGTGCTGGGAGACCTCAATTTGATGATAGTGCTATTGCAATTATCATGACTCGAATGGATAAGGCAGATCGATACAAAAAGATGATTTCCGGTCAGGATATCTTGGAGAGTACGCTACACTTGAATCTTATTGAACATCTCAACTCAGAAATCGGGCTTCGTACCATCAAGACTGCTTATGAAGCCAAAGTTTGGTTGGGAGGCACTTTTTTGAGTGTTAGGATGAGACAGAATCCTAATTATTACAAGTTTTCTGGTGTTGTTCCTAGCAGAGATGCGGACGAACAACTCGAATTGGTGTGCGAGAGAGATATCACACTTCTTCAAGAATATGAGCTCGTCACAAAGGAGGAAAATTTCTCGTGCACAGATTATGGTGCTGCTATGAGCCGATACATGGTCCAGTTTGAGACGATGAAATTATTATTGAGTATTCCTCGTCATTCGAAGACGGAAGTAATCTTGAATACCATATGCCAAGCAGCAGAATTCAAAGACCTCCGAATGAAACCAAATGAACGATCAAGTCTTCGAGAATTTAACAAATCTCCCATGATGAAGTTTCCAATCAAGGAGAACATATCAACAACAGGTCACAAAATCTTTCTTATGATTCAAGTACAGCTTGGTGGCATTGAACCATTAACAAATAACGACTTTCGAGTTATCAGTCGACAATTCGCAATGGAGACTAATATCATACTTGAACGTTTTCAACGCTTGATTCGATGTGTTGTTGACTGTAAAGCTGTGGATTGTGATTCAATCTCTGTACGTTGTGCTCTGGATCTTTCTAGGAGTGTTGCAGCGAATTACTGGGAAAACTCATCTTTACAGTTGAGACAAGTTCCCCAAATAGGACCAGCATCTCTGCGTAAATTGGCTGGGAATAATGTCAATACTATAGAGAAGCTTGCTGGGCTTGATACAGCAGGGATTGAGAGAGTTATGGGCAAAAATCCTCCATTTGGGAAAAAGATGAAGGACATTTTGATTGAATTTCCTCAATTGACTCTCACAGCTCAAATTGTTGGAAGAGCTTTTTCAAAACAGGGAGAGCAACCAAAGGTTAAAGTCAATGCCGTACTTGGTTATTCAAATGCCAAAATACCCAGCTGGTCGGGTAGAATACCTTCAATTACCTTCATAGCCGAAACATCCAGTGGCACTTTGGTATTTTTCTGGCGTATGAACATCAAAAAATTGTCGAATGGTGGTTCTAAACAAGAGTTTACTGTCGAACTTTCGTCACCAGATGACGAGATCAAATGTTGGCTTGCGTGCGATGAGATTGTTGGCACTCTAAAATCTTGTGTTTTACAGCACCATGTTCCCGCATCTGAGTTTCCTCCTCCGAAAGCTATGATTGAACGACCGAGCATAAAGAGATCAAGGGCTCAAGAGATGGGAATTTGTGATGAATTCGATGATGGTATTGATGAAGATGCTATGCTCGCAGTAGCTAAGCAAATCGAAGGTGGACGTCGAGCTTCTAGTGATTATGGTTCGGATGCTTTCATCGATATTGATACAGTTGGTCTAGGCAATTCTGAAGAGAATAAGAAAGCCAAAGAAGACGTCGTTGAAATAGAGCCTGTGAAGATGGAAAACGGGAAATGGGCTTGTAATCATCATTGTCGTGACGGAAATCCTTTGAAAAATGGGCAAATCTGTAAGCACAGGTGCTGTAGGGAGGGTTTGGATAAACCTAGAAAGGTTACGAGAAAGAAGTCTTCCACTGAAATTACCGAAGATCAAGGTTCGAAGATTGATGATAAGATTAAGGGGACTGTGACCAAGCTCAACATGAGCAATACTCAACCTCCCGGTACGAAACAGCTCTCGAAGTTAACCAAGAAGCCTAAGCTTATGCAATCTTCGGGTCCAAGTTCGGATCAAGACATGGTTGAAGTAATCGACCTTTCGAAAACTTTGCCTTCAGTAACATATCCCGATTTCGCTCCAAGAGATTATCGTAAATTGCATAATTTGCATACAAGTATTCAAACAGAAACGTCTGTTCGACTTCCGACAGGCCAGCCCAAACTCTCTTATGCAAGTGGAAAAGTGCCAAATCTCTCATTCATGTATAATGATGGCTCTAAGAATGATCAAAAAGATGAATTGGAACATTTTGATTCTGATGAGTATGAATTCCCTTCCCCTTCTGCTCTTTTAAGCAGTGAAAAGCAAGCTTCGAAAGGTGTCTCTGTTTCTGCAACTCAGTTACCACCACCAGCTATGAGCGTGGATATCTCTAGGCAAGATGGAAATGAGCAAAAACCTCATTCTGATGACCCGTTTGAAGATTCATCTGGTAATCTCGAAGCTGCGATGATAGGTTTGGATGATTCTATCAATCTTCGAACTGGCCCGGCTGCCCCGAATGCCCCGAATACCCTAACTACTCCAGTTACTCCCAAACTCAATACAAGCTTCGCTAATAATGTGTTTGACTTTGAGGCATTCAATTCTGAGGATGTCAATGAACAACAATTCTCTAGTCCATTGATGAGTCAAATGCAAAGAAAATATCAAGAAGGAGAGAATGATGAGATGGATGATATGGATATCGGGATGCCATCTATAAAGCGTCAGCAATCAAGTCCGTGGATGAAAGATTTTCAAAATGGTAATGTGGTAAGATATGATCAGTGGGATGAAGATGAGAACGAGGATTATGACGGTCCGGTCTTACCTCAGATGAAAAGAAGAAAAATTGATGCAGGAGATGAGAATGGGGATTGTGGAGGTATGGAAAGCACGGGAAAGGACTCTGAGAACACTACAAAATCTACTAGTGGAAGTAGTGCACCAGCATGGGTCAATGATACAGGTTCTGGAATTATGGGATCGGATATAGGGAATGGCGGAGATGATGAGCAGAATGGGAATGTGAAGGCCAATGTTCGTCAAGAACCTGCTTGGGTGGGTGAGATGGATCCGGATTTTATTGATATGTTTAGGGGTTATGTTGATTTTGTTGATTGAAGAGTTGCATTGTCATTAAGGATGGACAAATGGATTGAGGATAATTTGATGGGTTATGTGAGGGGATGAATAGCTGGGTATATTTGGGAGAAGCATATGAATGGAACTACCTATCGCTATATTGCTGGACGAATTGAAGCTACAAGGAAATAAGCTAGAGCTATGTTGGCTGAGATGTTATTTTTAGCACTACTTGCAGTAAGGTATTGTTAGCACTTCTACATAAAACATATGAAACAAACTCATCAGTGCCCCTCTATTGATACTGATATACTACTGTCTTGAGAACCAAATGTATATTTGATTTGGGAAGTTTCCCTTTATCTCTCTTCTCATCTATCTCACTCATCGTCTTTCTTTCTGTCTCTGCTTCTCCCTCTTCTTCTTCTCGTTCACTCTTCTCATCCTATACCCAAAACTTCAAATATCAGTAGCAAGTAGCTACAAGAAAGAACAATCTCTCAGTTAGTATCCAATACAAGTAGAGATACAAGTCAATACCGAAACCAAAGCTCATTGCTTAATGCTAATGCTAATGCTTAATACGTAACGCTTGATGCTTACCCAGAACCAGAACCAAAAACAGCACAAACCCACCCGCCCTAAAACCAAAACACCCCATATCAAAACATTCATCTCGACTCTTTTCGTAATCGTATATATATTTCTCGTTTATCCTTTTGTCCTTTTGTCCTTTCATCCCTTCATCCCTGGATAACTAAAACTGAATACCCTCCTTTTAGTTCCTTTGATAATACTATCTACGCTCGACATATCAGTTGGACTTATGGGACTCGTGATGACATGTTCGTGTCCATGTCCGTGTCCATGGCCGATCTCATCATCGTAATCCTCTCTACTTGCACCCACACCGACACCACCGCTAACACCGGCGTCAGCTAAACTCCCCTTCCTCATTCTCAAATGCGTGGATGTTCTTGCTACCCCTGTACCACTACTCATCGGTCTTTCTCTTTCTTTCTCTTGCTCCCCCGCTCGCCCCTCAGAATGCATAATCCTAGGCCTCTCGAGTAATTCCGCAATTTTTCTTTCCCCCTCCTCCTCCTGTTCCTCCTCATTACTCCTCTTCCTATCCATACCCACCTCTACATTCAAACCTTCATCCTCTCCCCTGACCACCCCTTCCAATCTCCTCCACACTCCCGCATCTTTCTCCAACTCCTGCCACGCCTCAATATCATTCCCCCAGAAAGTCTTCCTCACACTACTCACTCCCACCTCCAACACCGTCACCGCCGCCAAAATAACAATCAGCGTACACCACCATAGTGGATTGCGACCAAACTGATAGATGAACCCATCGCGAACATTGTAAGTGAGTGATTTGGGGGAATAGAGGGCGGAAAGGAGGAGATTCCAGAGGAACCAACCGCCTATGCTGAGGATGAGACCGATGGCTGTGATGTAGGTTTTGCTGTGCATTTCTAGGATACTGTGGGAGTGGGATGTTAGTATGGGATTGTGGGTGGGTGGAAAGGGGTATGGAGATGGAAACAGAACTGAGAGTAAAAGTGGGAACGAAATTGGAAATGGAATGAAGATGGAAAGGGAAAAGGAAGAGAAAGGACGTTTAAGTACTCACAGAAGTTTCGAAACGATAATAATCACCGCAGCCGTTAAACACAAATCTCCCAACGAATACAAAGTATTATCATCCGTAAACCTTGATTCACCAAAAAGTCCATACGCCAAAAAGAAGGTGATGATCATTTCGCTCGCCGCCATGAACGTCCAACCAAAATATTTCTTCAAATTAAACGCTTCATCACGTTGTCCATACGTGTACAATTCGGGAACGGCGAGAAGCGTTATAGCCGAAAGATCTTGATCGAATACACCGAGGAAAATAACACATAGTGACGTGAAGAGCGTATTGAAGACGGTCAGAGAAGCAGATTCAAAGAGCGAGGTTCCGGAATAACCGTTCCATTTCTGATAGATGGCTTGAATCATATAGAACAGAAATTCCTTCCAAAAGGTCGCCAAGATATACTTTCCCGTGCGCACGTAATTCCAATGGCCATGAACGAGCAAGAGACGTTGCAGAAATCGGAATTGCGCAATCGAGTAATCGGATATACGAGCTGCTTGAAGACCTTCCTTGCCGCTGATGCCAATTCCCACGTGCGCTTCTTGAATCATGGCGATATCGTTTGCGCCGTCGCCAATGGCTAGGGTGATGGATTTATTAACTTTGGTTCGTATTTTCTTTACCAGTGATGCTTTTTGACTGGGACTTGCTCGACAACAAATGACTGAATCGGCTTGAACGACGAGATCGAAGAATAATAAGGAAAGTGTTTGGTTCGCATCGATATCCGAAAGAGTTTGTCCGTCGACGACGATAACTGAGTGAGCGACATTTCCATTATTGATATCAACCAATGTTGTAGCCATTCGTTGCTCAACTTCACCAGTGGTTCGATCCAAGATAACAACTTCCGAATAATGTTTAGCAATCCTAGCCGAGTGCGCAATATTAATAGCCGTCTCTCGCTTATCACCCGTGAGCATCCAAATCTTAATATTCGCTCTCCTCAATTTGTCCACCGTTTCCGGAACACCTTTTTGGAGTTTATCTTCAATGGCGGTAGCTCCTGCAAGATCAAAATCTTGTTCTATCATCTCTCCTGCATTTTCAATCATGTTTTGACGATCTACTAGACTCGTTGTGGCATCCAAGTATATCTTCTTCCATCCAGTATATTCTTGTTCCTCCAAAAATCTATAGCCAAATAATAAAGTTCGAAGCCCCTCACCAGCGAAATCATCAACGTGTTGAAAGCAACGTTCAAAAACAGCAGCATCATCCAAAACTAATGCTTCATCAACAAACTCATCAAAATATTCAGTTTGCATAGAAGTTCTGACATCCGATGAAGCGAAAGAAAATCGACCCATAGCCATTGAAGTCCGTGGAGTTCTATAAGCATCAGCCGCTCCATCCAAATCCGGCAATTCAACATCGCTTTCCCGTTCTCTCAACCAAGAATCAAGCTCATCTCGTTTAGGTTGTAATCGAGTACTGGCCATACTTGGTCTTCCACCCCCAATACTTTTTCGACTTCGACTCAAACTTGATCGTGGTAGATTCATACTAGGCCGACTATAACTCGTTCTAGGACTACTTTCACTCATTCTCCGTAGTGCTTCTTCGGCTTCTAAACTCTTTCTTACACTTGATCTTCTCTGGACCTCTGAAGCTTTCTGCATGGCTAATGGTGCGAGTTTTAAACGTGGAAGAATAGAAGAATCTGCACCTTTACAAAAGATGCAAATCCTACCATTAGGAAAACGGACAATAATCGACATTCGCTTCCGCTTACTCGAAAACTCAATCACATCAAGAACTTCATAAGTTTCCGTAACATCCTCTGATTCGCTTGGAATGGTCAAAGTAATGGAACGAGCAGGTCTATCTATAACCAAATATCCAAGTTCTTGAGCTGCTTGTACCAAAGCCAATTCATCGGGAGATGCAGCCTGAAATCCAATATGCCCATCTTCTCGAACTTCTGGAAGACATGTATGACAAAGCGCAATGGATAAGAGGAAGAATTTAGCCTTTTTAGTAAAAATACCATGAGGTTTACTTTGCATGTATCGAATCATTTCCTCAGTTCGAAATTCAGGTTGAATGCGATTCGGCTGTGCTGATGATCTCCAGAGAGATCCTGATCTCCTAGGAATATCGGTGGTTGAGCTGTTCAATCTATCATCCCCTACATGAGACTGAAGTGTCCGTTTCTTCGAAAAATGTTTAGAGACTCCTTTGCCCTTGTTTTTTGACTTCATTTTGACTTCCTTACTTGCATCGAAGTCCAGTTTAGCTGCTTCTCGAACCAAATCAAAATCATGAAGCCAAGCATATCCAGCAACACTGAGCTTTCGAAAACGCATAACATTATCAGTCAATGTACCCGTCTTGTCGGAAAATACATAGCTAATCTGACCCAAATTCTCGAGAATCGTAGATGTATTTGAAATCATTGGCGTATTCGATACGGGATCATACATCTCAACATCATGCATAAGAAGTAATTGTCCAACCTTGATGATCTCCAAACTAACATATAACGAGAGTGGAATCAATGTATTGAAGAGGATAATAAATGCAACAATCGAGTAGCTGAATTTGAAATGCGCTCCTGCCAAATACCAAGAATTATTCTCGACATTCTTGGACCATACTTGATATGCGATGGTACAAAACAAAGCAAGGATAATGACAAATATAACAAGAATAATGACAATACTATTTGCAATCTTTTGCATCTCGGGTGCTTTCGTTCGAGGATTTTTATTGGCGTTCATTCTGATTTTGCACTCTTCGCCCGTGTTAAGTATCATACCAATGGCGTTAGGTGTATTCCTCAAAATACTTCCTCGGAAGACAATCTCATTGGTTGTGAGTGGTAAGGTCTCGCCATCAATAGTGACTCTTCCATCAAAATTATACAAATCCAGATTAGGATCTTCAATCACAACGTGAGCTCGACAATCAACCAACTTCTCCACAGTTGAGCATTTCTTCACTAAAGGAACCGGAGGTGATTTCGTCTTTAAATTTGTCTCACCATCCAATGCCATGGTTTCGATAAAAGCGATATTGTTAGGCCCATCTGCATGTAAAAGGAGAATATCTGCCGGTACCGCTTCGTCCCGTTCAAGCTTTATAATATCGCCGACTTTCAGATTCTTCCACTTCAACGTTGCCCAATGTCTTGGTCCTGAAGCAGTTGCTTCAATGTCGATCTCATGCACCGTTTCGGGAGAATCAATACCCAAGCCCTTCTTGACCCTCTTTGATCGTGGACCTTTAGATCCGATGTGAGATTTCTCACTGATGTCTAATGGTGTATATGCGTTCAAGACCAATGTTTGATTGTTATTTTCAACTTGATCCAACTTATAGCGACGAACATCATCATATCCCTCCTTAGCCATACTGATCATCACGAAAACTAAAAGTGGAGCAATTGTGGTATAGCTTCCCGTAGGTGAAAGTCCAGGAACCATTTGAAGAATAGAAACAAGTAAAAAGTACGCATTTGTCAGCTTTGAAAACTGGAAGAAAAGTTGTCGGGGTACAAAATTCCATATTGTATATCGACTAGAGCGAATAGTATTACCGATATATGCAACTCCAGTCCTCTCATCGATGAGCAGGGTACGTCGCGGACGAGCAGCATCTAAATCAATATGTCGTCCATCTTTCGAAGGAGGTATTTCCCTTTGTCTAAGAATATCCTTCAATATCTTCTCTCTCCAAAACCATTGTGATTTCTTCTTCGCTCTCCGGATAATCGAATCATCTCCCTTGACCTTGCGTACAAAGCGATCATAATTTGGTAAATCCCTCGTCCTCAAAGCCTTTTTATCCTTGTATTTGGTAGTTCTACTCGAGCTCGTAGGCTGGGTACTCACACTTGGTGTCTCTTCAATCTCATCATGTACTGGACATACCGCCACCGAAGTTTGTGTCTTCTTCCCACCATTCTGTGAAGGTTCCGCTTCCACAAGTTCGATATTCTCCGGCTCGGGTTCCGAATTGTTCAATCCCCGCGCAAATAAAGTCCGCCTCAAAGAGTATCCTCTATCCCTCGTCCTCGGCGAAATTGGCGATATTCCCAAAACCCTTCTCCCTTGCCCCGACGTTGCAGACCTGCCATCTGCAGCTGTTTCGGTCCCCGCTGCCCTGGTATCAATACTTAAATTCGGGGGCGTAGGTCTTTGACTGAAAGATTCGACAAAACCTCCTCGATCTCGATCTCGTTCTACATCCACCGAGAAGCGCACTCGATGATTTTCTTTATTTGTCGCAAGAGATGCGGGGTCCATTGTCGCAGGCGGGGCATTCGGATCGTCCGATGAGGTTAATTCATCGCAAGACGATGGACTCGTACTTCTTGCTCCAATATCACCCGTCATGGTTCTAATTCATCTGTTGTTCCTCATCAATGCCAATATGTTACGAGAACTGGCCCAGTTTCCTTCTTCAATTCGAATCAATTTATACTCCGCCTCTCCAGCCACCAGACAATAAGTGCCCTAAAGTTACCAAGAAGAAAAGGTGTAAATCAAGTGTAACCACAACTGCAATGAATCATAACTTTGTGGAGCCTGTGCGAAGCAATCTGTATCTGCGAAGTACCTGGCCTAGGTATGTAGTTTTGTTTGCGAAACCTTATGAAGGAAAGCCCAAGCTCCAGATTGAATAAACAAAATAACAAATAACAATGACAATAAGAATTATCGATGGAGAGAAGAGAGAAAAGAGAAGAAAACGAAAGGTGTAAAGGGACAACTATTCGAACAAGTATACACTGCTAAACATTGGTTGATGTTTCCAATCCCAATCCAGTGTCTGGTGACCTTTAGGTAATACTGTGAATTGAATTGTCCAGCCAAATCTAGCCCATGGACGTTTTGCTTCGTCATTGCTGATTGTTACTTCGTAGATCTTTTGGTGGTATCTGGTATCTGGTTTCTGGTATCTGGTATCTTACTACTTATCTTCCACCACCGACATACCGGGTGGTACGTACCTATGTAATGGTAATGTAGCATGCGTAGTAATAGTATGTATGTACGTGCCACTTTCCCTGCAGAATCTATGATGATAGAAAAGAGGCTCAGCTGCATATTCAGCTGTATATACAGCTAAAAGTGTGTTGTACACTAGGTATATATACAGACACATCATCGTATAACATGAATTGTTGTCACATTTGATGTAAATTTATAATCTCGAATCACAGACTGTATCTATTCAAGCCACATTCTAACACTCTAAAACTTTGTACATATACATACATGCTTAATAAACGATTTGTTTATTCGCCTACCTACACAGCTACACATCTACCTGCTTACCTACTCTCCTATCTACACACCTAGCTAATATCCAATACATCCCTCTCTACCCATCCATCCATCCATTCTCTTGATATCAAGAGAAGTCGAATCGTACTCTTACCACTCCTCTACTTCTCTCCTTACCAACTCATTCACCCACCAACTACTCCCTCTCCACTACCCCCAGATCCAGCACACACATCCATCCATCCAAACACTCAAACCCCTAAGCTGAACAAATCCTTTCTCCAAATTCCATAACTAGGTAATACATGATCTAGAACAGTCAATAGTCGATATAAAGATCAAAACTTAATATCCAACTAACAAAATACACCTCAGACATATCACACCACACAAATCTCACACATCAATCACAGAAACATCCATCACAAAATCACACAAATTCACACAAACACACACTTCCCATGAATATTAATTATATGCACATATTTTTAACTTTACTACTCAAGCTCAAAAAAGAACAAGACAAAAAAACGAAAAAAACGATTTTACAAAATAGATTTTTCCACTATTAAGCCCACCATGATTCATCAATCCATTGCTTTACGCACATGTGCGCCAGCCAGCAAAATAAAATAAAATACCAAAAGCAAAATTTGTAAAACCCCCCCACCATGTTATTGTTTCCAGATTCAAATATCGCACGCTTTCCCCCTAAAGCTTTCCACCCGTCCATTTATATCTTCAATCCGACTACCACACAATATCTCCATAAGAGAGTTAAGTAAAAACAGTAAAGATGAAGCTGATTAACAGACATCAAGTTCAAGAGAGAATGCGCAAGAGCAAAGATATCAATGAGAAAACGATCGCTGTACCAGACAGGCATGATAGAATTGGGTAAAGTCGTCATGCAAGTCGTGGCGTAAAAAGACAGAAGGAAATTTGGGAATATGAAATCAAGACTATGCTACAATGCCCAAAAAAGCAAGTGCAAAGTCGAGAGAAGAATCGACATGAAATACCCAAAAATTGAGCCGGCCGTTGACACCTCCCCCTTTCCGTGCAAAATGAAAATCAACCCAACGCCACCCCCGAATATCGCCCCCAAACAATCTCTAAGCAAAAACACTTCCTGAAATGCAGAAATTGATCATCTCAACATCTGTAATTTCAAACTCATTTCCAACATAGGTCCAAAGTAGTTCTTTTAGGCTCTTGGCCAGTTCCAATGTTCAAAAAGTTGATCTAATCTACTGAGGCATATGCTCAGGCGAGAGACCATCATGATCAACAGGGAATTGAACAAGATTACTCATGTCCATATCCGCCGCAGATTGTTCACCAAAAGCTGGAGAGTGAGGATGCATAGGAATATTAAGGGTGTGCTTCTGATACATCTCATTAAGTCCGGTACCATCATCGGAGATGGCCGAATCATTATGCATACTGTAAACATCGGCAGAAGCACTTCGGTGCATCATTGACATTGGTGGAGATTGATCAACAATTGCTGGGTCTCCGTGACTCATAAAAGATAGAGGAGAAACGGATGGAGGAACAAGCGAAGAAGGATCGGGCGACAGGTAAGGCATCGAGTATGGCGCAAAGTTCGAAGCTGGCATTGAAGATGATGTTGGCATTGGTCCTGTCATAGGTCCATTATCATTTTGGTGAGGGAAAAAGCCAGGACTGGCATAATCCGATGGCGAAGTTGTTGTTGCCGCTGACATAGGATATTGTCTGAAATCCATTCCGTAACCCGACGAGGTATCAATCCGTAGATTAGGTCCAAGAGGTCCGAGGTTATTTGGCTGTTGAGGAATGGGAGCAAAGATATTGGGGTTTCCATGTTGGTGTTGTTGATGTTGGTTCTCACCAGGGTGTTGAATGAGGAATGATGGCATTGGGTTGTTGAACATGGAGAAATCGACCGCCATTGGAACGGATCGACTTCTCTGTCTTCTGTGACCAGGTCCACGCGCACTTGGATGAACACCAATACCCCATTGAGATTCTTGAAACATACCAACATGCGCTTGCGCATTGAAGTTTGGCTGAGAAGACGGACGGAGACCAGTTGGGGATGCAGGTGCTGAGATAGATAATGGTTGTTGGTGTGTGAATGGGTTATCGCGTGTGATGAAAGACTCAAGGGAAACAAGCTTGGCTAATTGACCACTGAGAACCTTAGGATGACCACCTAAATGATGAACCATGACTTGAGATGCTTGCTGGTCTTCTGTAAAATCACCACATTGGTAAAATCCACCGGATCCCGAAGAGTCCATGAAAAAGTTTGGCGCACGAATAAGCTCAACAACTAATCCACCAGGTCGCGACTCATTATCTCCATTTTCCAGGTAGATATTTTTGATTGACGAAAATGGATACTCAATTTTGTAACCAGCTTGGTCGTTATTGATGTAGTAAGTCATTGTTGACTTATCCGGCGAGTAAAAGATGATGAGGTCCATGGCATTCTGACCAATTCGTCTCCAGGATCCAATACTCAGTGATCTACACGAAAGATGATGAATCACTATTTAATGTCAGCATAAGATCACAACATGAAGAGATCTGTAGTTCTACTTACCAATTTTGCCTTGAGGGCCATGATCACCACCCATAAGCATGTTGCCACTACCATAAGGCATAAGTCCACCTCGGCCCAGGAAGTTACCACCCAATGACTTTCCTGATTCCATCTCCTGAATCGCAAGGTATTGGCGCATAGTTTCTGGAATTTCACAAGTCTCTCCAGTCTCGATACTCTTCTTTGCCATGAGCTTGATCTTTGCACGTCTGCGAAAGGCGGTTAGACTATGCGATGTTTATCTAGTATGTGAAAATAACTGACCTGTTTTGGAACCAGATTTGAACAGAACGCTCAGTCATGGTGATATCTTCCGCGATTCTCTCTCTAACTGTGGCTGTAGGCGTTGGGTTTTTGTTGAATTCCATTTCCAAAGTGACCAATTGATCTTGTGTAGCTCTCTGTCTCTTCTGGTTCTTTTGTTGTTGTGTTAATGTGCTCTTGCGCGGAGGTCTGCGGGAAGCAGAACTACTACCAGCCGAGTTCGACGCGGTAGGAGAGGGTGTTGAGAGCATTTTGAGGGCATCTTCTTGCGACATGTCCGACATCTTTCTTAAGTTGTTAGGACCGTAGTCAATTACTTTCGTCTGTTCCTAATAGTTCAATCTTCCTCCAATGTGTTTGTATGTAGTATATGACAAGCGACTGTCTTTGTCTTTGGTTGCACGAGTCTCTGTGATCGTCGAGATGCTATGTGCTTTGTATGCACAGGATGTTTTTCTGGGTCGAAACCTAAGGGAGAATAAATAAAAGGGTCTCTTAGTAGATCCAAACTTTTGACAAGATGGATATCTTTCAAAACAAATGCTTCGCTGAATCTTGCAGGAAAAAGTGAAATGTATTGTGTAGATTGTAGTAGATTCTCAAGAGATTCGTAAATGAAGCGTCGTAGGGGTATGAAGAAAGAGTGTTAAAAGGGTCAAGATGACTCTTCTTGGACTTTGTGGTTGAATGTAAAGACTGGAAGGATGCAGTTTGAATCGAAGGAGTGTTCGAGCCAGTAACGAGTTTATTCTTTCTCTGCAGGATAATTGTGAAGAGGTAGAATGTAAATGTGAATTTGATAACTGAGAATCCGAAGGAGTGTAATGGACCCGAAGAATCCGATTAAAAGAAAGACAAGAGGGAAAGGGGAGGAAAATCACAAGGGGGGTGAAAAGAGTTTTGATAGAAGAGACGATGATGAAGTTGTTTTAAGAGAAAGGAAGATTCCACGATAGTAAAAGGGAATAAGACAAAAAAGAGGGAATGGGAAGGGGAAAAAGGCGAGCGGATCGGAGGTGTGGGTATAGTGAATAATAAATTTTAGCGTGCTGGCGTGGTAGCGTGGTAGTGTGGTGTGTGGTAGTGTGGTTTATGTGGTAGCGTTCTAATCGTCACCCACTGCTCAAGTTTAGTCAATTATGACTGGCTCAGCTGGAGTCTGACCAGTTGAAATGCACTAAAATAGAGCTAATCCTTGAAACCATCCACCAATCCACAAGTCCATAAGTGAGTGAGCCTTTGAAGCAAGCCGAAGGCCACAGGTTGCGGGCACGCAGACAAGCAGACAAAGAGGCCAGCAGGTAAGCAAGCAAGAAGTTGAGAACGTATAAGCATCTGGACAAAACAAGACAAAGATAAGCCGCAGCAGCAAGTACAGTAATTGCAAGTGTGAACAAGAAAGACTCTAATCGACAATTAGTAGTATCTAGATACATTTGTGCTGCCAGTAGTCTTTCTTCACAACTATCTACTTCGGGTAATCTAGGTATGCTATTCACTCTCACTCGAGAAATGCTAATTACCTAGGTACTGAGATATGATACTCTACGTACTATAGGATGAGAGAGAATGCCTAGGAAAGTAAGAGAAAGCGAAAGGGAGTGAATGATTGGAAAATGCCACAATCACGCGCTCCTATTTACTCTCCATGTTATCTGTCATTCTTTTCTCTTCTAGACCTCTCCGTCCATCTAAAGCCACTCCTCCCATATCATTGATTGAATCTACCAGTTCATACATCCAACGCATGTAGGTATCTTCATGTAGTCCATTGGCACAGTGGATGAGTGGGGATGAGGGGGGTGGTTCTCTCAAAAATAGTAATGCAGTAGTCTCAATTGATCACAGTTAGGTTCCGCCGTTCTCCTTCTGCTATCCAATACTATTTTTCCATCTGCCCAACCACTTTCTCACGATCCATCTCCGTACATGAACTGATGAGTTAGTATAATCTATCTGACAAACTGTTGGACTATTATTTACTATATCGAGTAATGGAATACCGGCACCCTTTACGAATGGTAGTTTGGCATTTTGTGCACGATCTAGAGCGAGCATCAGACGGACGCCAAAACAGGACGGTATACCGAATCTTTCTCTTCCTCTCAATCTAGGATTTGGTAAACTCGATCCCTTGATTATTGTATTCCTTTAGAAAATCATACCTCCCCCCCAAGATGCCTGTGCGTGGCCCAGCGGTTTAGTCACCTACACCAAAACCTACACCCATGCGAGCACGACCTGGATTGGAAAAGATCCAAAAAGGGGGTAAAGAAGATCCATGTAAATTGATTAGCGTCAGTCGTGTACTTTTATGTACGAGTACGCACGTATGTAGAATTTTATGTCCTGTGTAAGTTATTCTTGCATTTTGTATGGCAAGAAAAATAATCCCAAGCTCCGCTGCTGCCATTGATGCACCACAGAGTACCTGGGTACTCCGTAGAATGGTGCACTACTACCAATCCATACACCAATCGTCGCGTAGTGGCTCTCGCCATCCTGGTTTTGTTCCGCTTCCTCCTCAAACATGGATGTCCCATACCCCTGAATTGCGTTGTTGCAGATTCCGGACTTTTCAGGACCAGTATCAATCCTCGTTGGTGGCTGGCAGCGAATCCAACCGCCGCATTTTCTTGTCTGGAATCATCTTTCCTCGGCCTTTGTACATACTTATGGTATGATTGTCGTTGGATAGACGGTGAATGCCCTGGAAAAAGACACCGGATGTGGGCGAACGAATATATCAGTGCCAGTGGAGTGACAACTTGGGGGTCGAGTCGCACAAATGCTCTTACCCTTTATTCTTTCCAAGAGGATCCGTCTTCTGACTTTCTGGTACCGACCCTCTTCATCCGAGTCCATATGCACCTTTTCCCTACCAATCACCATGCACATCTTTTGCTGCACGTTACCCGATCACTTGTAACTCTAACAACATATGCAATCAACCGACCGAGTCATGCAAAGTGTACATTGTACAAATCTTTTTCTGACAATGATATGATGTGACAATGTTGCAAGTAGATGCACAAAAAGCTACCAAGACATATGCTTTTCTACACAATACATCTACTGTGCTGTTGAAGTTAGGATGGAGAATGAAGAGAATTATTTGTATTCGAAATCCAAGACTTTGCTTCTTTCTCCCTCAAACAATTGAAACCATCCAGAGTTCCATCCATCGTCAAAATAAATAACACCCCTGATTCCCTGGAAAACCTTACCTACCCATTCAGCCACGATTTACCGCTCGTTGAAACCAATAACAAGCGCGGATGCCGAAATGTATAAAAAAAGATGGGACGAAGGCAAAAAAACATGATGGCATTGGCAATTTAGCATCAAGATAAATATTAAAACCCTGATCTAAACACAATTAACTCGAATGATTCGTTTGACTGGTGACATATCTAAGCCCGAGTGAGAATAGTTTGTTGTTTTAGTTTTTAGTTGCAACTTGCGAGCCGTACCCAGATGCTTCGTACCGCATTACCGGCAAACAAAAGGGTGAACTTCGAAGCATGCAACTTTTGTACCTGCATCACTGGCTCGGCGATTGTGCGGGACTGCTGCTAGCTAACGTGTGGTTCATCTTTTGTATGACTATGCACGATACTCAATACAGATTAGTTGATAGTCACGGTGGAAGTTCTAGTCAGGAACGCTGCCACCTTTAAGGGGGTGGCAATAGTGATTGTATAAATCGACGAAGCAATCCATAAAATTTCAAACCCCCAAAACAATAAAATGGGGTAGCCTTGTCTTGTCTCGTCTCGTCTACTATCTAGCTATTCGATGGCTCCCTCGTATCTTTGCCTTTTGCTACGCATCGAGGAAAGAATGCTTTGCTGTAAGATCGATACGACATTATCCATCGCTGCCCTTGACGATGAGGTAATATATAGCTACATGTGAAATCGGCCACCCCGTTCAATACAAACCTAGAATCGATTAGAATCCGCAGCAGCAAAAATCACTCTTTCACGTACTGAAACAAAAGGATTGAAGCCAGTCAGGTAAAGGAAGCCCGTTTTACGATCGCAAGAATCCGTATTGCTCCATCCGAAAGTTTTTGAAGACAGAACCTGTGCGACGCTAACCAGAGATGGGTAAAGATGCCATCTTCACCCCCACCAAAAGGTTGCATAAAGGGGTAGGAGGGCATTAGCCTATTTTTCGTGCGGAAAATTGGCCTAAAACGTCAAACCGCAGAGCATCAGCATAAGCCATAATGCAGCTTGCAGCTCACGTGTTCCGCTGCATTGAGAAGTTGCTCCGATTTTCTCTCGAGAGCAGATGTTGATCTTTTGTCAAATGTTGCGCGTAAGCATAACTCAAAAGCATCACGACTGCGTTTTGACAGGATATGGGGACAAGACATTGTTGCGAGTTGAACGAAGAAGAACCGAAGAAGTCGAGTAAATCGACCCCATAATATTTCACGAGACCCTTACAGTTATGAGGCCATCGCGGCCATTTATTTTGCCGTGAGCATCCCTGGTACGCACGGCGAGATAAATATGCAAGACATGGTGGTGGCTTTTTCTATCCACGCCACTCTCACCGGGATTTTTACAGTTCAAAAATGATTTGGAAAATAGCACCGCTGGACCGGCCTTCGATTCCTCGTTTGTCCTCTCGTTCTCGAGTGTGTTTAGCCCGAAAAATCGAAAGATCTACCTAGATATTTTTTGTGGTAGGTGGTATCGATAGATCCACAGCACTATCTGCTAATCAGCTTACTATTGCGCCAAAAATAACTACACAACTACTCGAGTATATTATGTCATATTCTTGTTCCTCTCTGATGCGTAGCACCACTAGCTGAATGTGAACTGGGATTCCCTATTCTTTCCGCCAAGTTCAGACGACAATCATTGCATGGTCCTCCCGGTTCCATGCTTGGCTTTCCCAATGGAGATTATGAGATTATTCCATCCCCACAAGATCTACTGCCTCCACCCGACTGTCAAATCGATGTCGCATAAACTTCGAGAAGGACTTATTGAGGCTCGACCGTTATCATAATAATGTTTTCAATGCAGCCTGTCTCGCTTTCGATTAGTCGAATATAGAGAACAAAGCGAGACGAACTTGTTGTTTTGAGTTAACTGCAAGTCGAAACGAGAAAGATAAGGTTTCTCAGATCTTGGCTAAGAGACTGTGGGCCTATCTCTCTAGCCAAGCGGTGACTATGGAACATCTATTACATGTACAACGAGGCTCAGTGTGTTCCATCTGTTTGAGAACATAGTGACTCGGTAGAATTGCCACGTAAGTACCGCACAAAGTCTTAAACAGAAACATCGTCTACCTTTGTATTCTGTATAGACGTCATTGTCGGACAAGTGTTCTTCCTTCGAGGTCTCGCACACGTGTGTAGCCATTTATGACAAACAATAGTGTTGGAAGAACAGCAGCTAGCCACTATTTCAATAGACATATTTTCATGTCAGTTGCGGTGATGCAACATGCGTGATATGGGCTTTGTAACCATACGACTACATGCGAAACTGAATGGCTCTCAGTGTTTATAGACTGTGAATTTCTGATTTAGCTTGATTCCCGAGAGGAAAAAAAGGGAAAAGAGACTCAACCTCTCAGACGAATTCGATGTCCCAAATAGGCTAAAATCCCAAGAAATACTGGTGTATGAGAAAGATCTAACGTGGAGCATAGTCGAAATATCATCTGATATCTAACAACGGCGTCAATATTGGCTTGCGGTATGCAGCATTACAAACTTCGTCACAAGTTTTTGAAGTGTAATGTAGTCATATGACGAAAGATTGCAGATTCCCAGTCCTCCGGTATCAACGAGGGTGGAAAGCTAAACTTTAATTGACGCATGTAGGTTTCTAAGAAACCACGATTAATTCTCTAGAGGTTGTTCAGAGGACATATAGCTTCATATTTTATAAAGCAGTGTCAACTTCAGGCATCTTGTAACAATGCTGGTGTGATGATCACCCGAGAAATACCAAGAGGTATGTGATACGAGAGGTGGAGCACAAAAAGTAATGTGAAAGAAGATAAATATGTTGGGCTCGTATTGTACTCCGTAGCTAAAGCTGATCACGCGAAAATTGTATCATCCACCTATATATACCATATTGGAATTACCTATGATTGACAATTGCTTGTGTTTCTATCTCGTCTATTGTAACGATGACAAGTGACTTCTCCACCACTTCCTACCGATCGGATTCCTCTCTCTTCACGTTACCAGAAAGAATTTATTTGGGCAGCCTTGACAAGTCTCCGCATGTTCAGGCTGGATTGATTATTCTCATCTGATATTGTCTCAATCAAATTGGTTCAATATATTCAATAAAATAAGCCTATTGAAGATGTGGAGGAATCCAGTTCCCACTAGCAAGTCTAGTCAAAGGAGCATCACTACTCCTTTTCTCGCTTCTGCTTAATGGACCTGGACCGCCATCTGCTCTCTTGAGTGTTTCTCATCATTCCCCATGTGTGAGTACCATCAACACAACTAGTGTACTATAATGATAGCCTCTGCACATTTACTTGCGAGAAGGAGGAGGTCAAGGTAGAGTAAGGTAAAGATTATTTGATTAGAAAGCAACGCATCTTTGTAGATAAGTAATGAATGATGCACGTCTACTTCTCGAATGGACTTGCTGGTTCTGGCGCCTCGTAACCGCGTCGAATCAAAAGTCCAGCGAACTTCTGCTCTAACCTTGCAAACTAGAATACCTATTAGACTGAACTCGTAATGATACCTATGATACTTACCACACTCGTTTCCTCCACTGGTACGACTCCATCTTTAATCCATACGGAATAACTTCCCATGAGGTTTGCCATCATAACATCAGTGGTCAGTCTATCCCCGACAACTGCTATCTGATCTGGTCTGGTGACTCCAGTCTCGGGATACTTTGAAAAGTATTCCATAATATCAGGACCGCATCCAGGCTTCTTAGAAGCATGAGATAAGACTGTGACACCTGTGGACTTCTCAACCTCAACCGCAAGCTTGCCAGAACGATCTAAAGATTCAGCACCTGCCGTATTAGAGACAATCAGAAGTCGCCGGCCTGGGTAAGCTTCCCGAAGTTTTTTGAAGTTTTCCTAAAACAAATTAACATCGAATGAAGATCTCATGATATAAGTTCATTTGGGAAAGAAAGGAATTCAGAAGTGACAGAGTAAATGTAAGAATGGCAGATGCAGTCAGACCGAACGCCCCAGCCTGCTTAGTGCAGATCGACAAGTTCAAAAAACCATAAAATATACCCTTCAACGTACATTGTAAGACTCGTATATGTCATTGGATTTAGGATATGCGAAGCAATTATCCTTGTCCAACACTACGGCTCTAATATCAGCATTTTTGTATCTATCAAAAGCTGAGTTGAGAGGTATCGGCAGGTGGTTGAATGTGGAAACTGTTGCTTGAGGTAGAATCAATGTCGGTCTTGCAAGAAGACGAAATATATTCACCGTTGCTGATATGTTAAGAGTATTCATATCCATTGATGTAATTTCTCATATAATGGCTGTGGTGTTCGGATCGGATCAATAATTCTGAGGAGGATTGCTTGAAGACGGTTGTGGACGGAAGTTACCGAAAGCTTCAATATCACTAGCGTCAAATTATTCTAAGATATCCAAAGCTTCATTCGGATATTGACATTCACGCGCGCCGACTTTCAACGACTTTACCCCAGACCCCCATCTCTCTCCAACGAATTCTTTGTGATATATTTGATTTCTAGCAATTATGACGAGCACAATCGGAATACCAATCAAGCTCTTGAACGAGGCCCAAGTTCGTCTATTCCTTTTCTATGGGCTCCAAGGTCCAGTGTACCAAGGCCCGACGGAGTTTCTCTCCTCATATGACATCTGCCACGTTCTCTGCTGACAATCATTGTTTATTAGGGTCATGTCGTAACTCTCGAGATTACGACCGGTCAAGTCTACCGTGGAAAGCTTTTGGAAGGTACGATTACCTATTACGTTTTTCAAACTCGCGAATCGCAAGAAAAGAAAGAACGGAGGTGCTAATTCGAGATCAATGTAGCGGAAGACAACATGAACGTTCAACTTAAGGATATTACTGTCACAGCGCGCGATGGTCGTGTTAGTCATTTAGATCAAGTTTACATCAGAGGCTCACACGTGAGATTCTTTATTGTTCCAGATATGTTAAGGTTAGTGAAGCCAAGATGAAGCTCCGGGGCGGATATACATATGTTTGGAGCTGTACATATCATTGTGGGCAAGGCTAACGTAAATTGTTGCAGGAACGCGCCTATGTTCAGGAGTAGAAACACTAGAGGTAGAGGTGTCGGATTGGCAAGAGGAAGGGCTACAGTTAGCAGGGCGAGAGCAAGTGGACGAGGAGCACCAAGAGGTTGAGAGGTTCATATCATGTGTGAACGAAAGAATAATTTTTCAAATGTCGGCGTTTGAGGAAAACTTATGATAAATTGCAAAGCCAGTCTGGGCAAAAGAGAGCTACAAAGGCTCTAATATTGAGGATAACCCAGCGCACAAGCATACATGGGAGGGCTTTTTCCTTACTGGCATTTGAGTTAGAGCAGAACAATTAGGAGCATATATCCAATCTCTAAAATTAATTGCTATACCCCTCCATATTGACGTATATTCCAATGAATTTGTTCATATATATGTCAAAGAAAATAAGCCAATGATATAATTCTACTTTAAATTTCGGATCGGGCAAAGAAACTTCCGACAGAATATCTATCAAACGTACTGTTTTTGCTTGTGTTCCCGACCTAGACTGACCAATACATATAATCAACCATGGCGATGGAAATTTCACATCCACGGCGTATTCTAGCTGTCAGTAGACCAGATTCTGGTCTTGTAGACTTGTTGAAAGGTTTGAATACCACTTATGCTTATCGACACAATTTGGACATTAACTTATCTTTCCAGGTCTCACGGGTTCTGCGCCTGCTCTCACAGGGGACTCCATTGCAGGTGTAACCCATGACTGGTCTATCAAAACCAATTACTACACCGCAAGTGTTCCAATATGGCTCGATGAGATACATGAGCCAGAAATATGGTGTAAGGAATTTTTAGCACCAGAAGCTCGAGAAGTTCTGACGGTTCTTGGTGCCTTTATTGTGTGTTTCCGAAAGCCCGTCGATGAAGCTGAGTTGCAGGCTTTTAAGATTCTCTTGGAGAGTGTGGCTGAGGTTGTTAAGGAGGGTTGTGGCTATACTTGGGATGGTGTTTGTTTGGCCGTAGCGATGCCACAGTCTACGACGCCATACCTGGAGAAAAGCTTCGACGAGTGGGAAGAATTGTGCCAGGAGCATGGTTTTGAATTTATCGATTTTGAAAGTAAAGGTCGAAATGAATACTCAGGTAAAGTAACAATTTCAACGAAGTTAAATGTTTTATTATTAATACCTGTAGAACCCATGGGTATCGAGAGGTTAAAGGAAGCGTTAGAAGCCAATGAATGGGAGGGTGGTGATGATAATGGGGATGGCATTGATCTCGAAGATTTTGAGGATGATGGCGATGATAATAAAAGCATCGGATTTGGAATTGAAGCGGCTGAATTGGAAATGGAGATGTTCGGTATGAAGCAGGCAATCTATGACGAGTCTTCTGAAAAGACGAACCTTGATGAAGAAGCCGAGAATGAGGATGGAGTAGAGCAGCTTGAATCTTTAATGTTGAGAATGCAAGCAGTCAAGGGTAAGAGATATCTACTCATCGAGAGAATTACATACTGACATAAACAGATATGGGCGCGGATTTGCCAGAAGCTGAGAGGAAGAGATTTGCTGCGAAAGCTGTTAACGATTTAATGAAAACTTTATAAGATGCCTCATTGTTGCCATGATCTAAGAAGCAACAATGTGTAAATGATAATCTTAAGTCCCATGAGAGATTGTCTTCGAGCAAAGCCTTGAAATTCCATATATCTTGTTGCATGCCAGTTCCAACACGGTTTTTCTATTCTCCACAGTGTAGCAAGGCTTGAAATGATAAGGCAACGCCGGCTACCCATATCAAATCGCTAGACCGGGTAGAGATATCCTACATTGGTTACGGCTATATGGCCTAGAGTGCAGCATCCCTTTTGGTTCCAAATACAATGACGCCGATATTGGTGCAGCAGATTTCCATTGTGGATGTAAGCCAAGTTGCTTTATTCTCGATTCTATATCAATCTAAATGTTCGTTTAGGTTCTGAATGGTCTGTTTTGCTCCCCCGAAGCAATAAAATTCAGTTAACACTATATCGTTTCATAAAGTTCATTCTCGCTTCAGGCTTCAAGTAGTCAAGTGATAGCTCTGATTGACCTTAGCGCCGCTGTCAGTACGTCTTCTGATTGTGATGCTATTGAAATTTTGAATTTAAACCTCTGATATTTCCCCTTAAACTATAATTTTGCGCTGCGATGCGACAGACAGCTCCCCGAGGCTACACTTCAGTTTCCTAAGCGAGTTAATACTAGTTACATACTTTACATCTCAAAATCCAAAAAGAATATGAAAAATCATCCCATGTGTTATGACTGATAAAAAATCCAATTCACTTTCGACATAACATACCACTTAATGACTAGCCCCTGGCTCCTTTTTAAGTATCGTACCTTGCCTTCTCTCCCACAATTGAATCCATCATCCTTTACACTCTCTCATTACAACCTACTTTCAACGTTTTTGATACTTACTCAACGCCTTTTGATTGTGTATTCGCCTTGGAAAGCTTTCTGAGATTTATCTACTTCATATCACTCATTATAATCAAACTTGTCGTCTTGAACGTGCCATTTTCGTCGAAGAATCGAACTACTGTGGTCAAATTCGATACGAGAATCGTGTATGGTTGATCTTCTGCCAGTATACATTGTTTTACACCAAGATTATCTTTGGAACTGCCTGCACTTGAACTTTATGGTATAGAATGTATGAAATTTTGTCCCCTCGCTCACCCCCTTCATTTCTTTACTTGATGAATAATCTTTGATTAGCGATGATCTTTTGCTAACATAGCTTCACATAATTTTAGAACTACTTCATCTCCGATCAACGACAAAATTTCGCTCGAAACCAGAATATCAAGCCGTCTTTTGATCATTCGATCCTCAAACTTAGCGAAATTTCCTAGGCCTCTCTCTCTTTTCGTACTTAGAAAAGCGAGTTTCTTCTATTCACGGCCCAAAACACGTTATTCTCTCTATCAAGGCCCTCTTTGTCTCCTCAAAATTAAAAAGTTAAGATAGCCTCTGGAGAAGAACGTTACTCAATCTTGCGATCACGCACGCGCCCACGCTTTCTTTTGGGTAAATACTACAACGACACTGAAACTACCTCTGATTCATAATTCAACCTTTTGTTATCTTGAATAGGATGTTTTAACACAAGTCGAGCTTATTTGAACCTCCTTGTTACTTATTACTCTTAACAGTCTATCAACACAACATACTTTCACAATAAACCTCGGTTATCATATTCCACAGCATCTACCCCTATCCAACTCACCATTACGACAAAATGGGTGGTAAATTCTGGAGTCCAGAAGAACAGGAATACTTTGTCCATAAAGTCATGACCAAATCCCGCTTTAATGGTAAAGATGGCACATACAACCCTAACAAAGGTATGTCATGGGCGGATCTTGCGGTCATGATGCAGCGTGATATGGATGAAAGAGAACTAGCTCGTAGACAGTATACTGGAAACATGCTTTATGAGCATTGGTTTTAGACTGTCAAGAAAGATTGGGGCGAAGATCGTGTTAGGATATTGGCGGCAAGTGCGAAAGCTGCTCGGCGTGGTGCTGGTCGACAACCGAGATCTTCTCGAGTCAAGAAAGCTAATCAGAGGGTTGATACAACATCACCTGTACCAGTTGCTGCAGAACAATCCAGACAACGCCCAATGAGCCCCGCTGAGCAGCGAAAGGAAGTCATTTCTCGCCAAAATACCGCAAAGTCCTCAGGTTACACTTCCAACCATTCTTTCATGACAAACCATGCTGCTCCTGAAAGACGTTCAGCACAGTTTGAAAGCTTAAGCATGGCTCAGAGACGATATCCTAGCCCCCCAACACGCTCCAGTTCCTCAAAAAATGGCCATTTTCACCCATACAAAGCTCCCGATGCACACCGTCAAGCCCACTCTGAACATGCGGCAATACATCACCGCCCACGCCATCTTAGACGTCCCGAATTTCAAATCCCTCTTCTGACCCTCGACTCAGAAGCTCACATGAGATCTACTTCTACAACCGCACCAAGATTCTCCCACCAACCCCTCAGTCTCCAACAACGCCAACCACTCATGATCCGCGATCCCACTCCCGAAGACGATGAAAATAGCCTCTTCGTAGCGCAAGATTATTCCGAATATAACCGGAGAATCTCGGTTCCGCGCCCGAATACGGAGTTAGATGCTGCGGTCACCATGACGATGTTTCATCGTCAAGGGATGCATAATTTACGTGGAACTCCTCCTGGTAGGTTTGGTCACTTAGCTGGTTCTCGGACTTTTCAGCATGTTTATCCTGATGCTCATAGCTATCAACGGTATATTGAAAATACTACTCCGGTATTCCGTCTCGAATCAACAGTTCCTCGTCTTGATATCGTGCGCCGGAGCCAGAAGCAGGGTCGACTAGGTCAATTGGAGAAAAGCGACGAGGATGATGAGGATGATTAGAATAAGTAGCTTTTGGAGATGTTAGGGACTGATTTGAGAATATCTGCGGGATCTTTACGTTGAATTTAAATGGTTGGGATCGTTATCTAGGATTTCAGTGGTTAAACAGAGGGTTTGTCTTATTTCTTTGAGGGATTTCGAGTACACACATGAAGGAAGTTTGCGAGGTTTATTAGATACCTAGATATCTATAACTCAATAAATACATTTGATTTCTTTATCTTACAAACCTGTATTCCACTGATTTTCCGGTGATTTTTATGAAATCAGATTTCAAAATGTAAGCCCTTAGGTTTTCGAAGCTCAAATAATTGACATCTTCATCTTGATACCTTGATTTTGAGATGTAGAATGTCCCTGTGAAGCTGGATGACTCGTTTGTTTAATTCATTTATTTACCTGCTCTATTTTGCGGAAGGGTAGCCTTGGTGTTGGTGTGAAGGATCAAGAGCCATTTCTTTGTCGAGTGATACCAGAACATAATATTCTTTAGACGGATGAGGCTTAAGAATGGCTATGTGATCCATACTTCAACATGATCAAGCATTTGCATTTTTCTCCCGTCGCATGTAATCTCAGCATTTGGATCGACAGTTTCATCCTTCTTTCTGCCCTCGGAATATTGAAATATCTCCGCTGATGCTCAACTCTCTCATTTGTGTCACCACTCTCGTATAATATCCTCTTTGTGCTGGAACTTTTCAACTTTCAGACTCTCTACTTCATCAATTCCACTTGGCATCGATATTCGTCTTTTCTTCGGGGTTCTAATAGCCAAACATTACCTCATAAATACCGAATCTGTCACAATACTCACCATACAACCTCAAAATCTCAAGAAAAATACCGAGCCCAAAAATCATTCGTATAGTTGTATTTTACATAAATACTCCTTAGCATTCAAAAAACATACATCGCATTAATTAACATCCATCCCCATCTCCACAACCTCTCACTTCATCTCTATCCGCTGAACATAACCCATCAACCTTTGACACAAAAATGCTCTCGCAGGCGCCTGATCATCATTACTCAACGCATGACTCGCTCCAGGAATAATCGCCGTAAATTCATCATCCCACACCTGATCCTTTCCTCCATGATCCGCCGCATTCTTCCACCTCTTTAACAATCCCTCCTTATCCACCCAATCTGGTACTGCCTGATCAGCCCCTGAGTAGAAGATAACCAGTTGATCCCGCAATAAACCCCTCTCTTTAATCATTCCAAACGTTTTCGATAATTGCTCATCACTCAAATCCGAGCTAAACAAGTCATCTTCCTCAGGTTGTTGCGGACTCTTGGGACTAGCCAGACTCATGAATCGTCGACAACTAATCGGTGTAGTTCCGTAGCCAATTTGCGAGGTCAGTGCCATGGGGAGAAGAATATCAATCGATTGATCACGTTTCGCAGCATCTTTTGCAATTTCTTGAATTTGTCGAAATGCAGCTTGACATTCGCTGGCGGGTCTTTTACCAAGTTCATCTTGGAGGACCGATTGAATGGCCTCGCGATCGGAAATCGGTGCTTGCATGATTGCACCGTCGAGAACGGGACGTTTCACGTGACTTAGATGAGGATCAAATTTGGGAGTGGTAGTGTGGGGATTGGGTTTATGTAAATAATGAAGCACAACTTGGGAGCCGGTCGAATGACCCATGAGAATGGTTTTGCTGTGGGGAAATTTGGACTGCTTGTAGGCTTGGATGTAGCGGAGACACTCAGCTATTTCGTCGGAATCACGGTCGAGGTGAGAAGTTCCCCATTGGGCGTATGAGGATGAGAGATTGAGGGTGAAAAGGGACCAGGGGGTGGGTTGGAGGGCTTTGGCTATGTCGGCCATGAAGGAGGTGGTTGCGAGACCATCTCCTAAGCCTCCGATGAAGAGAAGACTATGGGGTTTGGCGATGGTGCCGGATGTATATTCGAATGTTGTGAGGGTCTCGGTCTATAGCGATTGTTAATTGAATTTTCCTTCATTTGCAGACAATAATGCTCACATAATGGTGTAGGATACCTGGAAGACCACCTTTAGGCCAGAACTTGGACGCTATGTTGAGAGAGATTTGGGTGAGACTACCGAAGAGAATTGTATGTAGAGTTAGGAAGAATAGAATGAGCTTGAAGAAAGTCCTCAAAATGTTAATATACGGTGGCAGTGAAAAAAGATCGGCGACCACGTTGATGTAGATATGTCTTACTATGTGACTGCGTTCTCGAAACAAAAAGTGGGATGCAATTTTCACAAACACGACTCGAAATGTCCGTGTTCACCGCAACAAGGATTTTGCAGCACTGTCACTACTCAGCTACTCTAGTCATTAGTTCCAAAGCACCAACAGCACAGCACAGCACGCTTAAACAATATTCCGAGATCGGATATTATTTCGTATACTCGTACTGAGTGGGAGTGGGAAGAGTGAGAATTCCGTGAATCCGGATAAAAATCACTTCAATCGCGTAGATGTACCCAGTAGATAGGTCTTCCCAGCAAAAAACCCTCACAAAATCAAGAATTGAGGGAAAATGCTTATTTAACCGGATCAGATAAGATTGATTACATGTGATTTAATCTAATCAGATGACGCTAGATAGACTTCGCTTGCTCTGATGCATTGATGAAGAGGACAAATTCTGATGAATATTCGTGATTACCAGGGTTGGGGTGGATTGGTGTATTGGCACCCCGCTATGAGACGTAATGAATATATGTGAGTGACATGCTGACAAGTTGATGAGAGTGGTTTTTTGAGGGGCCAACAAATACTATAAATAGATGAGGACTAGCTAACAAGAATGTTCTATTTTCTCGAGTCGGAATTTCTGACTCGGAAGAGAGCGAAACTGTTTACAATTATGGGTTAGTAAATGTTGGATATGATGTATGTATGATTTTTCACGCCTAGTTACATCTGAAATCAATACAAGCCTGCACGAACAAGGATCACCAGGAATGATGAGGTGGAATAATCTGCAGGGTATCTAAAACTTTTGATATTATGACATGTTAATTACGAGGACCTGCCAAGGGTCAAGAGAAAAGCGGTAAATCTGGTGAATTACCACATGGCATTTGATAATATACGTCTGTGAAACGCCAAGCTATTTTTCATACTTAGAATACTGTACCCTTGACTTGTGTCTTTTGGGCGACGTTGATATTCTTAATCATCATAACCCAGAGGAATGCCAAGGAAATAATAACAGTTCCTCCGATAAGCATTCTCTCTTGTGCATATCCATATGCCTTCTGAATAGCGATTCTGGTCTCGCTCCCCACTGGATAAGTGAGCTGAGTAGAGAGATCACCATAAATGTCATCAAAATCTGCCATAGCCGATTCGGGAAGATATCTCGCCAAAGCTTGTGGGAATGTGTTGGTCCAGATAGCACCACAGATGGCGTTTCCAATGGCACCACCGATGTTTCCAACAACGTAAAGCAAAGCGAGAATGGCAGCGACGTGTTGATGGTCAGAAGCGGCGAGAACAGCGAGTTGCTCGACAATGATGAAAACACTTCCACCAATAGAGATGAAAATTTGACACATGACGATGTAACCGATGCTTTGGTTGGGTTGACGGAAGTAGATCATAAGACCTTGAGCGAAGACGTAAAGTGGAACCGCAATATACAGAAGCCACTTGAAGTATCCGGTCTTGCGAATCAACACACCAACTCCTAGAAGGAGGATACCAGAAACAACATCAAAAGTGTCGCTCACATATCCAGCCTCTGCAATAGTCAAGTTGTTGACAACTTGTAGGAAAGATGTGAAGTAACTGTTCCAGCAGTAGTAAGAGATTTGATAAGTCAAATCAAGCAGACAAGCACCAATAACAGTTCGGTTTGCTAAAAGGTTGACGTCCAAGAAAGGTGTCCTGGCGAAGTACATTTCGTAAAATGCAAAGATAACAAGGACCACGAATCCAACAATAATCATAGCAATGATATAACCCGTTTGCCAACCATTTGGTGCGGTGTCAGCAAGTGTAAATGGCAACAAGAATACGGTAAACCCTCCAGCAAAGAGAACAACACCGAAAGCTAATCAATGGTCAGAAAAATGCCAGATGTAGAGTTAAATTGAAAAAGCATGACTCACCATCAAATTCTACGAAGTAATGCCAGATATTCTCTGTGAGAGTTCGGCCACTGCTCTCTCTGATCAAAACACCTGTGTTCTTTGCCTTTTTGAGATTTGTCTTCAAAATGAAGTATAATGGTGCTGCTACAAATGGCAAGATGATAGCAAAGGTACCGAATCCCCATCTCCAGCTGATGTTATAGTAGTAATCATCAGAGACCTTTGGTCCAGCAAATGCTGTAATAATGTATGGCGAAGAAGTGAAGGCGTATGCAAGACCTCGATTCTTCAATTTCGAAACATCAGCAGTAATGACATCAATACTGTAGATCAATCCACCGAATCCAATGGAGTAAAAGACCTAGAAGATGGATATTAGCTTGTTGAAGCTGAATGATATGGCATGGTGAGGTAGTACCTGTGCAGCACAGAAGGTAGGGATACTATTGCAAGCTGCCATCATGATCAATCCGATGGTAGAGAAAAACACCATGAGAAGAAATCCTTCGGCACGACCCCAAAGATCCAACATCTTCGCAAGTGGAATATTAATGGCAGCTGTCATAGCGTTCGCAACGATATTAATGACGGTAATCATAGAATGCGATTCGAAAGCACTCGTGGCGAAGGGAATAAGATTGTAACAAATTGAAGATTGCATGGCATTAACAAAGTAAAGCAACCACATGCTGTCATTGAATAGTTTAGCTTCCATATATGGGCAGGAGAATAACGGGTGCGTGCACATACTTTAAGAAAACGGCAATGAGCATTGGTTTGGTCCATGTTAAAGCCACTGCCTCGACTTCTTGAACACCACGTTGTGCATTTTCGGTTGGTAGAGCATCTTTTTCGGCTTGCTCTGAGATTGGTAAGTCATTCGCATTTCTTGAAGAGATAGTGTCGTCGGCACCAGTGACTGCGGGCGTCGCGGGATTCTTTTCGTTTGAAGATGACATATCAGCCATAGCTACTTCTGAACTTTCATTAATTATATCCTCGGTTGCCTTTCGACGAAATCCAGGTCTAAATTTTGATAATGCCCCCATGATTGCGGTTTGTCAATTCCGCAAATATTTTCAGAAATCAATGGAAAGACGTCCAGAAAAGAGTTGGAATGGTATAGCTAACACAAATCAATGGGTGTATCGTGGGAGATGGCCACTACTAATACTTGAAATCTCGGCTTGCCTGTTGATACGGCTATTCACATCCACATGTATGTTCATTTATCTATAGCTGCAGCTAGGACAAGGTTCGCAAATTTCGCATGTTGCCGTGTGCTTGGAGCAGCCAAGAAGAATCCCATAAAGTCCCACAAGTTAGTCATTATCAACGAGGTTCGACGTGGATTAGGACGCGATTAATAGGAAGATTCATGAAATGCCACATGCAAGGTAAGGCTCGATCGAGGCAGGTAAGAAGCAGATTGAATGAGCTTGAAGCTACGTATTCCACGCACATCAATCACCCAGAAAACGTTTTCAAACACACCTTTTTTCTAAGAGTGGACATATTGCCGAATGTCGATGGGTCCATGAACAAGGTGGGCTTGAATTTGAATGGGTCAATCACGTTAACTATTACCGGAGACAGTTGATTAGTTGGTTAAAGGCATCTAAGTGGGGTGAAGTGGGATCGAGTGGGGATAATTGAGCTAGCTTTTATCTAATCTGATCAAAATTTTCATCGATAGCCAGGGGTGAATGGTAAGAAGTAAACTTCCCGACTCACCTACTTATTAGAACTTAGACCGTCCTTTCCTCACGTAGGTAACAATCATATGAATGGCGTTACATTACTGCTCGCCACCACTACATCCATGGGTAAAGTCGGAATCTTGGTTTGATATCGAAGTCGGTCTCGATTTCGGTACCGTGCTACTAAGTAGCAGTGACCATCAAGATAATCTAATCAGATTGACTAAATCACAGGCTTAGGCTTTTCAATATTTATCTAATCTGATCGACATCTTCATCCTGAGTTATGACCAGGAAGATAAAGTTCTCACTCATCTGATATATGTATGAGGTGGTTACTATAATATTGTAAGCCATCGTGTATAGTATGACTGACACCACATTGTCATCACCAGAACCCTAAAGGCGGGATTTCGGAGGCTGTGTGGAGTGCAACTTTTTCGTGGAACGGATCGTTCACATGGGATGCATTCACACTTGACTATTTTGGAGAGAAGACAAGCGAGTGCGGGTGGGGTGCTGTCAGGACTGAGTAAGTCATTACGCCTCGGGCTCACCTATGTACACAATCAGATTGATCAGATAACAAGGTACTGTTGATAATTAAAAAGAGGGCAATACTTTATTGGGTATCAACTATTATTTTGAAAATGATCATCAGATCAATCAGATAAGATTTCAACGACGAGAAGAGATTTCGCCTCTTTCGCATTCGGGGATTAACCCCCACTGAATGGCGTTGGCCTAATCTAGCGTCCGCCTAGAAGAATTTATTTTCCATCTCGTGACTCTCGTTGCAAAAAATCATAGCCAGCACCGGTCAAAATGTTCGGTATCGGGCATTTGACCAGTGTGGGCAGTGTGATTCAAGCGATAATGGAGCACCATTCCTGCATGCGGCGTACGTGGAGAAGTCGTTGTGGGTTCTTCGTCTCGTTGGTAGTCATTCTCGGTAGCAAAGACCCTTAGTTGTCTAAACAATATCTATCATTAACGGCAATAGTTTTATGCAGTGTGATGTCAAATGAAGTTGACGCGCAAGATAGCTTCTAAGTGCATTGTTGAATTGATCTACTAGCAAGTCATCGACCAGGGTTAATAGTGCGAGTGTCGACTCATTAGGTACTTTCGATCCCTTCGGAGATTTGAAGCTAGCAAGATACGTAAAACAGTAAATTTGGGATCAGTCATACCCCACGTAGCACATTGATTAATTCTTCTCATGTAGTTTGGAAGTCCTTGCCTAGTGATATATAAAGATGCGAGATGGGAATGCTATTAATCTCATCTGGCGCCGAACCCCCTTTAATCCAAGGACAATACTTAGCTTCCGGCGAGAAGCCAATCGAATGGTAACAATTGACAGCTACATGAGAATGGAATCACATAGTATAATTTATATTGCATCTTCCTCGACCAATATGCGACAGCAGACAATAAAAGCTATCTGCGAGTCAATATGAGTTGTGCCACCTGAGCATTGCAATCCTTGAGCGTCTAGGTTAGACTTACATCTTAACAAGAAGGAAACCACTCGGTCCGAATATCTACGTTGCTTCTAAGCAATATCAGACTATAACTCACGGAATATAACTATCCTGGAAACAATGTTTGAAATTAGAATCGGTTGTCGTTTGTCATTTTATCAATGGGGTGTCAAGATGGATGCAATGAAGTTTGTTGAACCGGGAAGGGATGAAGGGAGTATAACTACTTCATCTCCTGCCAACAACTCGTGGCATCAAGAACGAATCAAAGTGGCTCACTGGAGCAATTTGAACGGAGCTTATGCTTTAGTAGCAAGTTTTTTGAACTCTACTTGCAGTGCCTTTCAAGAATCCTGAATGGCAAACTAGATGCGATATCTGCAGATAAAATTAAAAAGGAATTTGTGAAAGCAAATTTTGCGAGGGAGATCTCAAGTGGTTTAATCTTATAAATATTCATGATTACTTACCATCATTGTAGACCGAAGCATTTTTTGTCTTTGATATGCTTGATAATGGCTCCGCGTCAGATATCATATCCCAACGTAGCATCATCTTCAAGCACTAAATAACGACTTGAAAACAAATATAGCCCCCACTACGCCAACAACCATTGCAACGAATAGAGCAGCTCCCTCCTTTGAACCTGTAAAGTACATTGTATACCCCACGATCAATTCCATTGTTCTAGCTCTCTCCCTCTTCTTCTTCCAATCGATATCGATGTCAAATGGCATTTTGACCCGAGGATCATTCACACTCTCCTCCTCTTCAGGTTCTGGAATAGGTAACAAAGGAATCGTTACATCTAAAGCTACAGCTCTATGATCCGATGTTGGGAGAAGAGGTAATGCAGAATACTTGTTTGGGATAATTTTGGCTTCTGGATTGGTCTTTTGTACCCAAGATGGCATATCAAGATACAGGATCCTATCACACCAACTAGGCCATCTATGCTTTGCCCACGGCCATTTGTTTAATTCGTCATCGACTGTCATGAATGGTCCTTCGGAATTGTATTTATAAGTAGGTGGGAATGATATTGGAGCTTCGATAAGCCCATGGCAAGTTCGACCAGCCAATCTTTCTTGGTTGAGTTGATCGTTTTTGAATAGGGTTGCATAATGATTGGAAGAGGAAGTAGAATCGCCCGGTTGTGGAAAGGTATTGATGTGATCATTTGGCGCTGGGGAAAGCAAGGAGGTTCGATAATTCAAGTCGCCCCCAAAAAACAGATGGGATGTTGCTTTGAAGATCGAACCATCTTGTGGTGAAATGGACAACAGCGGCCTATCTTCATCACCTCGAGGTAAAGTTGTGGAATAATTTGAGGTTGTCGAAGAAAATACGAGTCCGCGGACAATATCTTTCCAGTCTTGGTTTCGCCTCTGAAGTTCTTCTTCCATAGCAGCAAGATGTGCCGCAACGAATGTTAACTCTGTTGAGGTATTTCCACTTCCATATGTAAATCTTATTCCAACTGCTCCTTTATTTCCCATCGACCAAGCTCCTACTCCAATTTCACCAGCCTCTAGATCTTGTATAAGTGTTGGATCCTTTGCAAATATCATAATTCCCGTCAAGCCAACATTTCGTGCTGCTATCGAAGTATATGTCGACCCATCGTTTGATAATTTCTTTGAGGCTTTTCCGACCGCATCGTGTAATCGATTGAAGTATGGTACCAGTAAGGATCCACCTATTAGTGAATATGGTATTGGCGCAATTTCTTGTAAGGAGAGAACGAGTAGGTCTGGTAAGTTAGGAGACGAGAGGCCATTAAAGAGTTGAGAGGCAAATGCATCAGTATCGATAAGAGTGAGACCACAATTAAAGGTCAGAAAATACAAGCTTAATGCCTTCATCTCTGAAGAATTTGCCATGTTTGTTTGTGTAGAGTTCAGGTATGAATCAAATCATGGCCATTCATGTAGTGAGTTCGTGCTTTGCTTTGCGTTGCTTTGATGTTGGTGTTGATGTTGATGTTGATGTTGATGGATCTGAGGGTAAGGAAAGCAACGACGTGAATTAAGGAATCCTGGCCTTAAGTTAAGGTTACCGACGTCACCAGGCCACATATTTTTGGCGCATTCCCGCACTCAATAAGAAAAGTCACAGGCCAAAGTCATAGGGTACCTCAATCAATCATGTTTCATCTTCAACGATGGAGCAATTCCCTTGGGCATTATGTTATTGGAAAATCAATGTAGATAGAAATTTGGAGAGAGATTAATAAGTGATAATTTCACGAACATATGCATTTGGACGAACGAGATTGAGCTTATCAACCCCGCATCTCCCCAGACGCAAACCAATTGTCGATTTGCCGAATTGCAACGCAAAGGAGTCAATTCTGTGGAAAATTGAAGACATCGTGGAAGTCGAGAAAAGCCTAGCAATATGCTAGATAGAAGACTTGCCTTCCTCGGGGATTTTCTAGTGCTCTCGTAATTGCGCACCTCGATGTTGATTATGGTCAAGCTGGTGTGGCCTAATGATAAGCCTGAGACATCTGCACCTTAGAGCGTGATCTTGAAGTCAAGAACTCACCTAGCCAGAATCCAAGCTCTCAAGTGTTATCATCATGAAGGTGGAAATGCTTTAGGGAGTGGAAGGGTATCAAGTTCTCTACGTTCGTGGTTGAGAATCTAAACACACCACAGTATCAAGCTCGTTGGCTGATTCGAATCATAGGCACAAGGTCTACAGTAGTTTGAGCGTCGCAAGTGTGCGCAGAATTGCCCATCATTTTTCCTCTAAATTTAGGGAATACTATTCTACACCATTTAACAGATTACCAAAACATAGAGACATCAGCTCCAGAGTATCTAGAGCATGGTCTCTCCACTCATGTGGCCAATAAACTTCCTAAATTGGCGCCACTGGGATTTCTATCATATTTTGCACCACCAGATATAATACGTCCAGAGCAAGCTGAAACTTGTTTACTGAGACCTCAAATATGTGTATACTATGGAAAAATCTGTCTACAACCACAGATATTGAAACTCAAATGTCAAACACTGCAAGCCCAGGGATTTCTGACATCTCAAAATGCTCTTTTTTCCTCCCGTAGACATCACATATATTTTCTCCATTGACCTGCCCAAACGCTTTCCCAGGAAAGATCCACATGCCAACTGCAGTCGAAGGATACTTCTCCAACTCCTTATAGCTCTCTTCATCCCTCAGATAACCGTGCTTAGGGAGATCTATCCCGAAATTCCTCTTGTAAAACTTAAGTAACTCTTCCCATTGAGCCAGCTCAGTTTCTCTATGACGGTCAACCATCTGACGCATCCCAAGCTTTGTTGAGACATGTTGCTCAACATCTTCTCCCCATTCCTCAAGAGGTGGCAATGATGTTGTTACGCAGACATAGAAATCGAAAGTGTTTGTGTGCCGCACACCCAGAATCCTTTCCAGGACGCGCCAGCTATGATAGAATCGGCGTGGATCCCGCCAGAAAGCTAGCTGTTTTAAATCTGGTTGGATTGGTCTAGGATCACTATCCAGCCACTCAAAATTAACACTAGATCTACCGATTTGTTTCATACGAGGCATGATCGGACAGGTCTCTGATAAGTGAGGTCTTTTCATCCGCAGTCCTATATTATTGTACACTCTTGAGTCGCACAGTAACTTTTCAACACACCATAATGATCGAAGCTTGGTGCTGAGTATATCAACGAGGGATGAAATGGTTATAGGATGATGAGGAACATGTGAAGTCTCATGACCCATACCACGATCACGACGTTCTTGACTTGTATCCCTCAGCAATTCAAGTGTTTCATTGTAAAAGGGTACTTCATTATCGGGCTGTATCTCTTCCTTTGCTCTATCATGAAATGAGCTTAAAGATGTATCGGAGCCAAAATCAACCATCTCAGTATGTCCGGAGAGTACGTTAGAGGGATGCGGAATATCAAATAAACTATTTCCTTCTCCTTCCGCTAGAGCTAGATGCATCAAGCCCTCATCTTTCGGATCATAGGCTCTAATATCATGCAGAACATCAGCAAGCATCTGAGGAGCTTTATGCCAATCCTGCAAGAACAATACATCATACTCGGGGTTAATTCGAATATAACCTCGAGCAAGAGGTAGACGAATGCGGTAAAAATCTAGTGCTGCTGATCTTGATTCTATTGTGGCATGAAACAGCTGGCTGGTTGTATCCAAGATGGGTTTATTGATAGAAAGCTCATAATGACCACCGCTGATAATCTTGCCCAAATCATTATGACTAGAATAGAAGTGTGATTGATCGTGATGGTTTGCGTTATTTTGATCAGCTATCTTGCTTACAGAAATCGGGATGAAGCGGTTTTGGTGAAGAGATAAAGTCCATATCTTTAAGCGTATCTCTTTAGGAAAACGAGAGAAGCAATGGAATCTTGAAGACTGATTCTGCTTGGATGAGCCTAAGTGACTATCATTAAAAAGTGGAATCATTTTCGCTTGGTAGTGTGCATATGTACTGGCTCAACAATAGGAATCTATAGAATGGAGGGCAAATGGAAATATTCCTTGAAGAAAATCCGGGGTATATAATCGATATAGCACCATTGAAACCGCCCCTGTATGGGAACACTCTAGTTTGTAATTGTCTCACGTGATTAATTATATGGCAACCAGTCGTATTCCGACACATATCAGCCGGCGTTCCTCTGGTGGTAGAAGCTTCATGAATCTGTGCCTCATTCTTCGAATTCCCATGCTCTCTTGATCAGATTTGATTAACAGCTATGGACAAGTAATCGTGAAATCCTGAAAGACAGATACGACGGTATTTGTAAGTAGCATCCATATTGGATCTCGAAGACGCACTGGAAGGACACCGATGGGTACATCAACTTTGGGCGCCATGATGTAGCTATGATACAATTTTAGATGTTCCGTTACCCCATGTGAGAGTTAGGAGGCGTAAAAGCGTAATTATTGGTCGCAAGAGCATTTTATTTATAGATTGAAGTAATCACTCATGATTTAAGGGAACTCTAAAGAATGTTGCTCCCACACATAAGCAGCATGTAGTCATGTCAATTACACCAGAAACTATGCGGGTTCAAATAGTCAGATCAGTCACTGGTATAATCGTTGAAGGCAAAAGTACACCTATAGCTATCATTACTTCCGCCCTTCTTGCATGAGAATGAGGGGACTAAAGGGAGTAGAAACCATCATCCATCGAAGCAGACAGAACCAGACTATTGTAAATATGTAACTTTCTGTTTTTTTCATGACAATAGAAGTGTCTCTTCTGCATCGCATATCGAAAAGTACCAACTTCCGGGAAAAATTCTCCAAGAATTCCTCATCAGCCTGACTCCTCGATAGCTTCTATTCTCTTCATATTCTCTGTGCCTTTAACATCCTCCAGCTGAACTGCCAGTCCGTCCTGCAAGCCCCCGATGAACTTCGCATCTTTCATATCTTTCAATTGAATCGTCGCCCTACTCGCGCGATTGGTGAATATGGTGGCCACTATCAGATTATTATGAATATCATCAAAGACAAACTAGAGACTCACTTTCGAATTCCTGAACAATATGCGCTTCAGCACATTCTTGCAAAGAAAGCAAGGTAGGATCATCAATCCGATAATTTTCTCCAGGTTTGATATCCTCCACAATCTCTCTTGCCAAACTTGCGAAGGAAGATTTTGGAATAATCAAGTCCATCTTCGGATGCAGAGCGAGAACTACTCATTGCGTAGTTAGTATTATTTCGTCAACATTTACAGAGAGAGAAACTTACGACCCCAGTCATTCCTCTTTCTTGGATAGTTGATGTCTCTTCTTGGTTTTTTGTTGAAGAGTCGTCTTGTTCCTCCACCCACTATATTCTGTCGCTTTCTCATCGTGCGTTTGACGTTCTCCATTTTTGGTTGCTATGTAAGTTTAGCACAGAAGTATGAAAAGAAAACATCGTATGCTTACCTCTTGCGATAGTTGTACGAGTGATAAAGTCTCAAGTTACATGGTCGCTGAAGATGATATGGTGAGATCTTGCAATCATTTAGACCAATCTAATTAAGCAAAAAGTGAATTTCGAAGCAAACCAACCATAAATTTGAGATCGCGGAAGATGCCACAATCAACTTTCTTTTTAAATCTGTTGGCGATTGTGACTCAAAGATTCTTTTCTATGCTTTCATTATAGTCTTCTACGGTTCATCGAACATTTTACGGCGCATACCATTGCGCTTCTGATTGCTCCATAAGTTCATCCAGCTCTGCCTCATCGTAGGTCGTAAATGCTATCAGAAAGAGCTAAGTTTCCGTACAACAAAATGCCAAACAATAAGACTTCACAGCGAGATCTTCAGTTTCTACAACATGGTCAGCAACTGTTGTTCAAGCTTAGAATTAATGAAGATGGCGAGGCTGCCGCCGAGAGGAATCAATGAATCAAGAGCAGATATACATTGAAATGAACAATATCTTCTATACTGGTAGTATCTCACTAACACGTACGGGCTCATGGTTATCTGGATCAAAGATCCGAATTCTGAATGCGAAGTTTGTCCAACATACAAATCATATTTGGTGTTGATGATACACAAACTGTTGTACAAAATTCACATTGGCCATGCGTATTCATCTTATTATTTTCCGCACCAAACCTAAAAGACTACACTAATATGTCGGTCAATCTTTCACCACAAACATCCTCAATAGTCAGTGTGAGAAGCTCTCGGAAGTCAATTAGTCCTGTCAAAGGGAGTGTGAAGACGCCACAGCTCATACCTATATCAATGCCTATGCTCTTCAAACCAATAAAACCTCCGACTGTAGCGGCAGGTAGGAATGACTTCCTAGGATATGCGGTGCCAGGTACCATTATTTGCAATTTGCAGTTGAGGAATTGCATGGGTAACATTCAGCAGCTCAAGTACGCCACAGTTTTGTCGACTGCGGACACTGTAACTCCGCAATAGCAATAGTAACAGCAACTCACTTGCTTGCTATCTTCAAAAGCAATATGATGAGAGCTTCAACTCTGATCTCACCCATTTCGAAAGCTTTGGATGAGGCAGAGAGTTGATGTACTTCTTGGAGCGGGATTTGTCGTCGAAAAGAGTTTTGAGTGACATTGATAACATTGATCATGAGCTTCTCAGTAGCATTCGGCGTTCAAGAAATGTAGTTGGCGCTCAAAATCTTGACAAGATCTATTCAACCAGTTCTATTCAGGGTGAAGCGAATGCTTACAGCAGCTTATGTGAAAGTAAACCCACACAGCCGATCTTACAATATCTTGATGTTGATTTGTTGGTCCAGGATCCTGGCGTGATTTCCCATATATTTAATCTCCGGTATTGATTGAAGAACAGCGTGTGACGCAAATTCGTGATCTCAAGAACCTCTGGCAAAAATTCAAGGTTCTCAGAAGCGTATGCACAAAAGCGCGGTGTAGAAACGAGCAGCATGTTTTGGATGGCTCGACTGTGATAAGAAATACTAAAAGTCCATACGTCCCTAATTTCATGCTCTCAGAAGTTTGTACTTTCACGTAAGGTGCGAGAAAAGCCGCAGTCGTGGCTTATTTGCGCGACCTGCTGTTTCGTGCTGTTACCTAATTAGAAGCGTCTTTCGAGATTATCTGTATGTCGGCGATTGGGTTTGGAATATCTTACAGACGCCACATGTATTTCCAGCCAATATGCGCCATTTTTCTTGTGGCTGGCGTAGAGGCGCTTAAAGCTCGTCTCATATAGAGTGTTGGACTTCATTCATCAATTAATATAAAAAAAATTGGCGAGAATGGTTGATGATGTGATAAATAGCAACGTCGTGTAACCTGCCAGAAAATGGCCATTGGATGGTCCAGATCCTTCAGTCTACCGTCCGCGAAATCATCCATATATGTACAGCATTATTGCTATAGATATCCGGTTGGTTCATTCTGTCTTGGCAACCAATTCTGGGACAGGATGCATGATGGCAGCACGAGAGTGTATGCTCATACATAAAATCAATGTCAAGGAATCTTGTACATGGTAGTGCACATGATTCTAGTATTAAAAGGGATCTTCTTGCATAACATCAATACCTGAGATGGTGATTGTGTGTGGTATTGCTGCTGAAATCAATACTGAAGGGTGTATAAACTTGTCGACCAGCAGAATATCCAAAATTAAAAAAGTTAGAGCGGAGTGAAGTTGGGTTCAAGAGATACCGCTGCTGATTCTATCAGTGAGAAACCATGTAAGAATCTACTTTTGACTTGTGCAAGGGCTTTGAGTGCAATATAAATATTCCTTCAGGCCCTCATTCCGAATGATAGTGGTACAGCTCTTCTCTCGTTAGCTGATTTCTAAAATACAAAATTTGTTCCAAGATCCTAGGTTCAATCATGATTGCAGCCAGTAAAGTTACAACCAATCTTTACCGCGGTTTTAGGGCAGACCCAAATATCGAGTCAAGATGGAGAACCACCAAGCCAGTTCGTGCTACAGAGGCATCGTTACTGGATCTCTTGGAAGGTCGAACTCCTATCCTCCATGAGCCAGAGTTTCTTTGTAAGGAAGACTGCTCTAAGCTAACCGAAACTTTGGAGCCAAGACTCACGCCATATCTTCATGCTACTGGCCCGAAGTTGGCCAAAGTGGGCGTTGCTCAGTTTGAGTTCCAAGCACAGAGTGAAGATGACTTGAAAAATAGGTCTGGAAACGGTACGTGCTGTCACAAGCAAACCCCAAAGTCTTTCTCATGCCACGGCAAGGTGACATTAGCTGATTGAATATCTAGAGAAGCAGGAATACTTCCAGGCTGTACGCGACCTGGGCGACCCGCATGGAAATTTGGAAGCGGAAATTGGCGTAAATGCGTTCGCTAAGGTTTTTGAATTTATCAAATCAATTGCACCTGAAGACTGGGAGGTCATGATAGCTACGGAGGTAGTAGACGACGGGACACAATCTTACTTCGCTGGCATCTTCCGAGTAATCAACAACGGAACACCAGTTCATTGCGATTGGGCACCTTATGATACTCGGACGGAATCATGGGCAATTAGCCGATTAACCCACCAACTTGCGGCCAATCTTTGCATAACACCACCGCCCATCAATAGTGGCGGTACTACTGTTCACGATTTGCAATGGTCTCCCGAAGCATTGAAGTTTCGTGACCCCGATAGTTATGGATATTTTCCGGGTCTTGTTGAGGGGCGTCAAAAGGTAGATTTCCAACCTCGTATTGGTGATCTGTATCTCTTCAACTCTCGCAATATGCACCAAGTTCATCCTGTCTATTCCGAGACAGGAACGCGCCGTTTGGCGATGTCAAGCTTTCTTGGAGTTATCCCGCCTCTGAACGAAGGTGAAAAGACGAAGTTGGTGTTTTGGGGTTAGAACTTAGAGGATGGAGATATAAGGTTATCATAGTATAGCTAAAGTTATGAAGCTTAATTCATGGCATTTTCGTATTTATGTGTAATCATCACCGACATAGGAGGCTTATGTAGATGACTAATGCAATGTGACAATCTGAGCCTGAGGATAAAATTGGATGAGTGTTTTTGAACTTGAATTAAATTCTGTTGGGTGGTGGATGTCATTGTATGACCTCTTCAGGACTGTTTCGCTTTCAGATTGCTATATGAGGCGTCTCCCTTTTGACAAAAGCTGCACTACTTCATTGCACTTAAGTCGTCGAATTTCGACGTCGAAAACCACGATGATAACGAACCCGCTCGAAAACCCCACCGATCTTCCATAGCATGGATTTTGCGAAGGCTTGAAAATGAAGAGAAGTTTGTAATTGATTCGGAAGGTTAAAAGCGACAAGGAAAATAGTAATGGTATACGGTAAGATTTATTCTATTCCTCGTCTCTCAAACTTTTATCAGCTCGCCTTCCCAAAAACCCATACTTCCAGTGGAGTCAGCCGTATATCTGAGCTGTGTCAGCAGTCTTCGCCGACAATTGAGAGCCACTCCTTTTTTGGGAGATCCTCTTTATTTTCAATCTTTCCATCCTAAAAGTCGTGATGAAAGCATAGCACGTAGTAGCAAGTGCGAAATATATCACTGCATGCACCGAGTTCGGATACGATAATCTAATCGCTGCGATGACTGCTGGGGAATCACTAAGCTGACCGAGATTTGTGGCACCGGTAGCTACAACTGCTGCGGGGGATATCATAGTAGTATGAGAAACTGAAGCCATAGGTGCTGCTGATGTTGGCGTACCTCAAGACTGCTTGTAGCGCTGTGTATGGAACATTCATCACAAGCTACCTGCCACTGATATGACGAGTTGTCGAGCAGTCCGTTGGTGCGTCTTGCTTCAAGCATCTGCAAGGTTTGTATTTCATTCGCTAACTGTAATTACAGCCATTGTAGTTGTTTGTATTGCCTCGTTCCGTTGTTTCTCTGCTCCCCAAAATACCTCCCAGCCAACCCCTCCAGACCCATATGAAAGATACCAGAGTGAGGAAAACTGGCAGGAAAAACAGCTTCTATTCGATATCTACTTTGGTCTTTTACCTCGCTTGATAATCTCTTCTGCACGTGTGGATATAAGTAAGAAACTTAGAGTGATACCACGGAGATTAATAGTCATATGAGCGCGAAGAATCTCTATTTGTATGAAGCAGACTTACTGTCAATCCATTGCATTTGGCCTTCTCCTCCTTTATAAAATACTCTTGTGAGTGCCAGAAGAGTGATGAATATGGTGATGTGGCTTTCAAAGCCTTGGGAGGAAACCCGGAACGCCTTTTGACTTGAATCGGATAGAGCGGTGAGAAATGCTTCGAAAGTGTTGGGTGAAAGAAGTGCATGACTTCTCTGCAACTAAGGTGTGCCATTTAAATGTTTTTTATTATTTCAGGGGCTGTGTATGTGCCTGGAAAATTTTCTCAACACTGTATTTATTGTGTTGGATCATGCAGTGATGTGGTACAGCCCAATGAGAAGCCAGATTAAAATTGCCAGGATAACAAGTACTTGTTTCTTCTTCCCAAAAACACAAATTTGAAGCTGTCAATTTACTTCGTTTGATATTTGAGCGATTTCTTCCAAAATGTTGTGGCTACTATTTACTACCTTTTGGTTCATTTTACCAGTTTCTTGGAGTGTCAGAAATAGCTACAGATTGTACCTAAATTATGTACAGGCTAAGAAAACTGGAGTGCCTCTAGTCATTCTTCCGATCAGCCCACAGAACCCTATGTGGATGCTATTAGCAGATATAATCGTGCCTGTGTTCCAAAGGTTCATCATTGCTCAACATTGGCCGCTGATCAGATATGGTCGGAGGTCATGGGAGTTTAAAGATAAGGCTCGAGTTCATCTAGAGCTTGGAGAAATTTTTATGATGGTCACTCCGGATAAGAACGTACTTTATATTTGTGACGCCGAGACTTTGATGGAGATCATACAGAGACGAAACGAATTTAAGAGGCCACGTGAAGTACTTGGTGAGTTTCTTTTTGACATTGAATACTGCGCGCCTGAAGATATACTGACTGGTTTGTAGAGATGCTAAATGTCTTCGGCCCAAACATTTCCAACGTAAGCACAGATCAGTCAAATAGAAGCGTACAGGCCAAAAACTCATTGAACACAATTGATGTAGGTAGCGGACGAAGATTGGCCCCGACACAAGAAAGCGACCGGGCCACCCTTTAGCAACGAGTAGAATAACAAGTTAGTATGGCAAGAAGCGCTCAAACAAACACGAGAAATGGCAAGCTACTGGGTCGATCGAGAGGATTCTACCATTCGAACTACAGCTGAAGATGCCAAAACTTTTTCCTTGAACATACTCACAAGTGCTGGATTTGGTAAATTCTATTCCTTCAAACCCTCTTCACTTCTAAATCTCGGTCCAAGCCATTCCATGAGCTACAAAGAATCTTTGAGCTTAATCGTGGGAAATGCTATCCCGATCTTGATAATTGGACCTAACTTCCTACTAAAATGGAAACGCTATCTCCCTCGATCCTTGCAAGAAATTGCCCAAGCCACCGTCGAATTCAAGGAATACATGTCGGAAATGGTACAAGAAGAAAGGGAGCTCATTTCTGCAGGCAAGCAATCTAAGCCCAACTTAATGACGTCACTCATACGAGCCTCGCACTCGAGTCACGGCTTCACAGCAGAGGGTGATAATTTTGAACGCAAACAGCATGGCCTATCAGAGTCCGAGATCTTTGGAAACATGTTTGTGTTTAATTTTGCAGGCCACGACACAATATCACATACTCTCTGCTATGCTCTTAATCTCCTTGCTACTTATCCTACTGTGCAAGATTGGATTTCCGAAGAAGTCGATGCAGTGTTCTTGGATTCGGCTGATTCCACTTGGGACTATGAACATTCCTTTTCTAACCTAAAACGTTGTATGGCTGTCATGGTGTGTAAATATTTTATCGATGTTGTGATTATATATTAACAGTTTTACGCAGTTGGAAACGCTCCGTCTTTACCACCCTCTTCTTACATTCACGAAATCAACAGGAAATGCTCCAAGGACCATCAAATTCGGTTCCAAAGACCTTCATTTACCACCAAACACAATGATTCTGCCAAATCTCCTCGGAATTCAATCACATCCCCGTTACTGGGGGTCTGATCGACTCCTTTGGCGTCCCTCTCGTTGGATTATTTCATCCTCAAATCAGAATGATGGACTGACGGAAGAACTCTTGACAGCGCCTAGAGGCTCATATATGCCATGGTCCGAAGGGCCTCGAGGGTGTCCGGGTAAGAAATTTGGTCAGGTGGAATTTGTAGCTGCCATGGCGGGGTTATTTCACAGGCATAGAGTAGAGATTATGAAAGAGGATGGGGAGAACCAAGAAGAAGCGGAGAAGAGAGTAAAGGCGTTGGTGGATGATAGTGCCATGGTACTTTTATTACAGATGATGAAGCCCGAAAAGGCTGGTTTGAGATGGGTTAAGAAATGACTAGTGCACGAATGATGGGATTATTCAAATCGTTGGAACAAAGGTAGGATTAAACAGCACAAAAACGCCGTCTAAATCTAGAATATAAAACCTGGTATCATGTAAATCTCCAACCCTCACCTCCACCCCCTGACTCAATTAATCATTTTCCATCCTCCTTAAGCACCTAATCCCCATGTACTTTTCCATCCTTCCCCTGCCCATCTTTCCCCTTCTCTTCCTTCTCTATCCTCCCAGGCTTCGCAAACACCGCTCCAAAAAGACTCAAAAAACTAGTCGATCTCAAAACCATCGTATACATCAATGTCATACCCACCACCACAATCTCCTCTTTAAACGCTTCATTCCCTATCACCTCCTCACCCATAAATTCAATCCGTCCCACATTCTTCAAACTCATAGTATTCGCCGAGAACTTCGCAACCGGCATGGAAGACGCATCCAAACAGATGAAATCCCAATTTTTCCAACCCGAGGAGGACGTCCATAGCATTTGGATGGGCTCTTTACTCGACGGAGAAAAAGTACGAGATAGATGCGAATATTCTGTCTTCCAACGTTTCATAGCTTTTACTTTTATAGGTTGATCGCGGAGGGAACAATCGGAGTCGATGGAGAAGGAGTGGAAAGTTCCGGTGCCGAAGACGGAGTTGTCGACGGCGGATTTGAAGACTAGATTAGGGGAGAAGGTCTTGTAGGAGACGGTGTAGAGGGGTTGAGGTTGGGAGGAGGAGGAGTCTTGGGTTGTGATGAGCGATTTCCATTTCATCCAAGAGAAATCTACGGAGAGGACTTGGTGAGGGGAAGAACAAGAGGTAGTGGCGGTAGTGGTTTGAAGAGGTATAGATTGGGCTGCAGCTGTTGTTGCCATTCTTGCAACGGTGTAGAGTTAGTTTGTTGTGTGTTGATTGAAAATGTTGATATCTTTGCTCATTCTTATAATCTTTGCATTAATTAATCGTAGATCCTTTCTTCTTATACACCCAAGCTATCCCTCACTGCATCCGTGACGTCTATTTCCATCCCACCCTATCAAAAAATAAAGTTCTACGTCAACCACCAATTCGGTACAATATCGCGCTTTGTCTCTCCATATATCTGACATTCTAGTTCTTTAATCATGTGTAATCCACATAAGCTTACTTCAACTCCTCCCCATGATTCAGCTTGTCATAGAAGAAAGAGCTAGTACCAATAAGGTATATAGGTCATAATAGAATCGAGATTCATGCCCAATAGGGGCATAGTGGTTTAGTGGTATAGCTTGCCATCATCATTTTATATAACATTTCTGTCATGACTGTAAAATGATCGACATGCTAGATTATGTCATCCCACTTCCCAAATAGGCACTACGTGCCGCTCCCATCTTGGCGAGTTTAGGCCCCCAACAGTAAGCCCCACTGAGCCCCTTCGCTTCTCCATTCTCCCGTTCATTCTGACAATCATCAACTTTTATGAATCTATATATCACATTGCGTTTGCAATTATCCACATTATCCAAATATGCCCCGTTGCCTTTTAAGGTCGCATGTAGCGCTTTCATTTTCCATTTGATTCTTGTGTAATTGCAATGCCTGGTGTACCATCTGGACGTGGATGCGAAGCGTGTCGCAAACAGAAGAAGAAGGTTCGATTGCTTAATATTTCGTGTGTGGGACCAATAATGAATATTTCTAACGAGGAATAGTGTGATCAAGTCCAGCCATCATGTTCACGATGTATTCGACTATCAATTTCATGTGTAGGTAGTGGAGTTAGACGTTACAAATTTGTATCTGGCTCCATCGACTCTACCATAACAACTAGCTCCACAACTAACTCCATAACCACAAACCACAACAGCCATGCAATCGACACTACCCGCAAAAAAATACTCCGAATGCCTGGTAGCAAAACTATATCTGTGGCGGGCTCATTCATATCCGTTCTCGAAGTAAAAGATATTCGCTACGACATTGGTGTCTATGGAACATTTCTCATAGAGATCCCTAAGCGTCTGTGGATTAGCGCCGCGTTAGATGCATCGGTTAATGCTATTTCGACGTCATATACATCAATATATTCCCGAAATAAACCAGTAGAGGCGCTTGAGAATTATGGGAGGGGTTTAAAGGCGTTGAGGGTTGCGCTGAATGATCCGAAAGAGGCTGCTGAAGCGAATACTATTTGTGCCTTTTACTTGATGATGATTTGTCAGGTGAGATGTTCCTGGTATTGATGAAGCGAATAATATTGCTGATTTAGGTTAGACTTGGATGGCTCACAGTGATGATAACGCTAACCATGGAGAAATATTAATATATTTGTTGAATGCAGCTGCAGCGCAAAATTGGCAAGGTGCCTTTGAAGCAGAACTCCTGGTAACCCTATGTGTTCCTCTGGTATGTGGAATCTTATACGCCCAAGGGAAATCGTGTGAATACTTTGACTAATCATCTATTGCAGATCATGGAAGGTATCAGAAATCCGAGAGTTAGGTGGACCCCAGTACTAGGGAAACTAACCGAAGCTCGGGACAACGCCATCGGGATTGAAAGCCTCAAACTCCAAACTCTGGCCAAAGTTCCAGATTACTTGAGATATCCAGAAGAATATCTTCCTGAAATTGAATCCACATACACTCAAATGAAAATTGACATCTCAACCATGCGAAATTCTCTGAACAAACTTGGTCAAGCCTCAAATACCAGAACACTACATTCACGCTTTCAAGCTGCGTATAGTTTGATACTTTCATTTGCAAACCTGCTTAACAGCTTACTTCGTGTCTTCTCGGAAGATCATACAACTTTAATTCCGGAATCCGTGTGCTATGTTGATGAAACCATTTTTCTTGCTGAAGAGGCACTTGAGTATCGACCATTAGGATCGAGTGCCATGCCATTGGTTCTTACAACTGCTTGGGTAGCGACGAGTGATATATCTCGGAGAATTAGGATAGAGAAGCTGCTGATAGAATACCAATCCGATTTCGCCATTATGAATTGGATGGAAGTTGCTGAGTGGTTAGAAGAAAGGTTAAGAGATATTCACCTATCATTGCAGGGCTTTGGTGTTGCGACACCGTTGAGGATCACTTAAAATTTGGGACGATTGAGACGTAGGAATTAAACTGCAGAAATCGTTTTGCAGAGCCCCGATGAGGATGAGGTCCTCAAATACGATTATAGCCTGAGGTTTGAGCAAGTTTTAGGCTTGGTGTAAAGATAGAAAGTGGATGATACAGATACCATGCCCATCATTTGTGGAAAAAAAAGCAGCCGGACAGCGGTTAACCTTATCACAAGCAATAGGGAGCCAAAATAAGTTCATTATTCCATTTTCCGTTTGGTGAATTCTTGAACAAGATATCCATGACCGTTTCTGTGGTTTCCCCTTTTGAGTCAAGTGAGTTCTCAAATAAAACAACAACAACAACTCGATTCTGTTTGCGCGCGACCTCCATAACCTTATGTTCAACAGCAGATTTAATGTGCTCAGTATCTCCATATTTGCTCCAGAATCGCGGAAAATATTGTTTGAACGCCTCTCGAATTGTTGTGAGGGATTCTGAGCTTGTCATAAGCTCATCTAGATGCGTAAATAGTATGACACACGTTGGAATCGTCCAATTTCGAGTTTCACAGGCTGCTTGAAAATGTACCAAGTCCAGAAATGGTTGGTAGGTATCGACATCCTTCAGGAATTCAGAACTCAACATCGAAATCGTGTAAAGAATTGTTTTTGGTCCTATCGCCATTCTAACATGTTCCCATTTTTGATGGTGATTTTTGAATCCACCATAATTATAGATCTTGACAATTCTATTTCCCCACATAATATCCATGTTTATAGCTCTGTTAAATAAAAGAAGAAGATATTCTTTCGTAGGGATATAACTAGAGCCCCAAATGCGGTCTATTGAGCGGAAATAACTGCGAATAGTTAGTAATTTCAACTTGATTGGGTCACTAAATAGACTGACCTTTCAACAGCTTTCATTCTTGAGCTTTTGCTTGACCAAGCATGAAAAGTCTTTCGGAATCCTTGGTCATTCCACGAAGTCGTAGTCAATTGATCAATAGTTTCTGGCGTATGATCATATGGCCAGCCTTTATATGACCATATATTATGCGAAACAAGTGGTCCATCCCTAAAGTCACCAATATTGTATAGCCCATATCTCTCAGCCCAATGAGAGGAGACATTGATTTTTTTCATCTCCCAAACAGTGTGCATAATGCAACGTAGAATGTACGATTGTATGGCCTTTCCGTAGATCCAACTTTCATCCCTAGTCATGTTCTGAGATAGAAACTTAATGGAATCTGTAAGGGTGCGTTTTCCACTATTACTGTACCCTGATAGAAGAATATAATGGAGGATTTCGAGATGTTGGTATGAACTGGGACAGGGATCATTATTCCTGTGGCTTCTTGATGTATCTGAAGAGTTTTCGTATAGAGTATGAGCACTTGGTAAATTGGTAGGGCCTTCGTGTGGATCTGTGAAAGGGTTGTCGAGGGTATCTGGAGACGATCTTTGGTTCACCGGTTGCCATGGAAGAGGTTTGAACCGCGATTCATCATCAGATACATTCATCGTCGAAAATTTTTCGTATATCGAAGAAGATCTTGAATTTGGTAAGATGGTATCGCAATCACTCGGGATGGCCTGTTCCAAACACCATTCAATTGTACGCTTTGATGTCAATTTTGTTCCCCTCTGCTTCGAATTTTGGTTCAAACCCATCTTAGTACCCATATTCTTTTTTGAACGAGCCCGAGATGCGTGTTCTGACCCATTGCTCGTCATCTGTGGATGTATTGCAACATTTTGATACAAATTCGTGGTAGCGATTTCCTCGTCAAAGTCGAAAGCAATAGGTGAGTCGCTCGTCCCTGCAGAAGTACGACTCCTAGATCTGAGTGCTGTTAACGACGAGCGGTCGTCCTCGACTTTTTTGAAGATTTTCTGGCTTTCAGGTTTCTGTAGAAGCTGATTGCGGTCGAATGAGGTGCGGCTGTTTTAGTTGTTAACACAGTTCAGATAAAATATATTTATGGCAAGGCTTTGCTTGGTATTAGGAGTTGAGAAGACATGCCTTTGTACCACTGTGAGCAATAAATGAAGAGCATTGACCTGTGTGTTCAATTGATTGTTGAGCCCCTTGATTTCGCTTTCGTTCCAAAGTAATTTAACTTTTCCTTTCAATTTCCGGTCGATACCATTTCGATCCAGCTGGGTGATGCGATCGTCTAACATCAAAATAAAAACATGACAGCCTTCAACAGAGCTTTCTAGATTAACTATGAGTTGTTCGTGTTTGCCAACTCCATGAAGACTTGTTGCAATCCAGTTCGACACTTCATTCAACGCAGTTTTGATAGTGGTCAGCTGTCCAATCAGAAGACTGGCCATAAGGCTGGCGCTTTCATATTTCGACTTGAATGTGATGAGACTTGCGATGATATTCGTAACGACTTTTCCGGTAGTTAAGACAGAGCCGGCGAGCCCGCGCATTGAGACTGGATCCATTTTGTGATGAATGTTGTTTTGTAGAGAAGAGCAAAAGAAAACAAATCGAGAATCAAGTTCAAAGCCCAACTGGTCGTTGAGAACGCTGGTGTCTGCGCCTAACCTCGTGCCACGGATATCAACGTCGCTGTATTACCTAGCTGTGGTACCTGGCAGTAATCTGACAAGGTAATAGGCTTTGCTTGATACAGTCGAGTCACCATTTCGGAAGCTGTTTATCGTGAATTAGAGTAAGGCTATGAGCCATATCGACTTTCCTCACGAACTGATCCTTGAGGAACTCAATTGAAGTGGAGCAAGAGATTTCACACCGGCTAGTAGTTTCATCGAGTCGTCACACATTATCCAACAAAAATCCAACTCCTTCATTGTAGTAAAATGCAGCCTCGATGCGTAATCCATTGTCTTATTCCAGAAATTCGATATTGAAAGTGCAGTGTTTGTACTTCCCAAAAGTCTAATGAAGATGCACAAGAGCAAAATCATTCCATGAAACCACACCCTCTCCCCTCTCCTTCGCTTTTTCCCACAGCGGAAACAACAAGTCACCTCAATCTAAGCAGAGGCCACCAGGAAACCACCTAATTTGTAGATTCCAACCGCACTTGCGGTTGTCGATTACATCATAAACGCCGTAGAATATCAACGCAGAACACGGCCATCGATTCTCGCCGGCCACACGCCATTATTAGCGGCTCATCAGAAGTATCTATCTATATTTGAAGGCAGCAACGGAAGAGCCAAGAACCGTCATGATAAATTTAATTTTTAGATTTCATCATTAGTCCCATGAAACTGGATGTATAAATATAGATATCTTGTCAACGCCATTTAGAACAACCCATGGTATCCCCATATCCACTAAACGCCTTTGAACAACCTGTATCGAATCTCCGCCTCTATTTACATAAGAGTAGCAATTATACCTCTTCCAAAGTTGTTTAGTGCTTACAAGGCTAGCACATATATACTATTATAACGAGATAAATCCGAATCTGTCTCAGACAATGAACATATAATGACCATCAAAAGGCCGTATAATTTCTCTCTTCCCCAAAATATGTTGCTTCATAAGACCATAGCCAACGTATTTAGCTCTCGATTAGAATCCGTAGTTAGAATATTTAAGATGGTATGTTAATCTCGTATCCAATCATAACCTCTGTATTAGTACCTTCCCAACCTCTGTTTCCAGCAGCTGATATCATATACTTGCACGTTGGATCGATATGAAGTGCAGCTATAACACCAGCCCTTGGTGGGCCAGGAACGATAAGGAAAGGTACGGATGAATGTGATTTAGTCTGTGGTTGCTTTAGGTCATATAAACGTAAGATATCGTGTGATGCACTATTAATGATTAGTTTGAGGGACAAAACAAGAGAGAGAATGTTCAACATACCAAATAAGATGTCTCCCATTAGGCATGGCTTTTATGGCACTGACTGCACCACTTCCATTTGGAAACTTAAACGTCCTTTCGGGTTGTTTGAGACCTTTATGTAAACTGAACTCTTCCACTGTACCATTCCTTCGGCCAGCATATATGTAGTTCCCATCAGGTGACCAGCATGCAGACATACACCATGGAGGTACTCCTGTTCTAGTCAAAATCCGAGCAATTGGGTTTGGTTGACGTCTATCCCAGACACGAATAGTTCCATTGATAGATGCAGCAAGAAATGTGGAGTCAGATGTTGCATCAGCGTCTTGAGTTTCAGGCTCTACCTTTGCTTCAATTATGTCATCGGAATGAGGTAAGCCATTAGATAGATCAGCCTGTGGTTGTTCAGATTGGATTGGAAGGGAAGAAGCAGGTTCTTCCTCAATTTGTAGAGGTGGTGCATCCATCATAGACATATCACCCGAAGAATCTGGTCGTGCTTCTATGTTCATATCCAAGGCTTTTGAGAACAAATCTTCATCATCACCAAAGTTTCCTCCGGATGGAGCTCCCAGTCCATCTGTATCTCCAAATAATGAATCTCCACCCCCGAAAAGAGAATCTGCAGGTGATCCAGGAGCATCCTCATTACCATCTGCATCTCCGTTCAACCCGTTGGTCCCATTCATTCCACCAGAAGCTCCATTCAACAGTAGCTTTTCTCCAATGTTACTGGAGAAGGTTCCGTTTTGAGGGCTTGGTTCGCCAGATTCTTCGGGAACAGGTAGTGTGGAAGCTGGTCTTACTTCTATTGCAGAGATTTGACCACCACTCCCATCAAATGTGCGCTTGACTAGCCCAGTATTCAAATCCCAATCCAGAACCTTTTTGTCCCAACTTCCTGATAAGACAGATCTCTCATCGCGAGCAAGACTAAGAACTGAGACAGCAGATGTATGTTTTTGGAGAGTGGCGATCTTCTTCCCTTCATCATGTCGCACCGATTGTAAGTTTATACTTCCTGATTCAAGTCCAGATAACATCCAAAGAGCCTCAGATTGTACTGCCAATGAATAGACGGGGGACAATGGGTTATCCTCCCCGCCAGGGCCTCTACTTGATTCCTCGTTATCCCAATAGCTCATAAGAACGCCAGCTTTAACTACACTATCGACAAATGGATGCCGCTGAGCAACAGTGAGTAGTGTTTTACCATTAACTGTGTCAACTCCATTATATTTCCTTATGAAACAATCCGAGCCTCCACTGAACCAGTATCTCATATCAGGTGTTGCCGTAATCGCATTGATCGAGGTACTCTGAGGAGCAGCTATCGTTGGTACAATATCATAAGTAGAAGCAGTTAACGCTTCGGCCCTAACTTCATATCTAAATCTTGGGGATAACGATGAAGCAGAATTGTGTTGCGGCGAGGCTGAAGTCCTTATTAAAGTGGGATGGGGATGTGAGGTGGGAGCCACGCCATTCATTTGAGTGTCATTCGAGTTCATTCTCTCGTTTGAAGCGTCTAGGTCTCCTCTGTTCTGCGAAGGGGAAAAGTCGTCTTCACCTTCACCATCACCATCGCCGTCACCATCATCTTGGTCGTCCTCTCCATTATCGTCATCATTGTCGTCGTCATCTCCTTCTTCATCTCCGTCACCATCAGCATCCCCGTCCCCGTCTCCATCTCCATCCCCGTCACCATCTAGTTCGGGGTCTAGATCATCTGCATCTTCCATCATATCATCTTGTTCATTATCGGAGCTCGCGTTCGATCCTGGCAAAACTAAAGTCAGTACTCAATAACGATAGAGTAGATGCTGCATATACCGACCGTCATCAATGTCTAACGCGAAATCCACCATCTTGAACACCTACAGACCCCTCCTCCACAATACAGTTCTCCGGGTTGGGTCAGCAATGGATTCGCGTTCGCGCAAGCTATTCAGCTTGAATTCGATTGTATGGCAACGCGGGGGGCGCACAAGGATATTCTAAGTAGATATTCGGGAATCAATTCGGGAAATAAATTGGATATGAACAACTCAAGTGCCGGTACGTCACAGATTCTCCAGACAGTAGAAACAATTTAAGGCTCATTTAAATTACAACGCCAAAGGGCTTTTCGTACAATTGAAGAATCGGTAAGTTATATACAAATATAATTGGCCTTTGAATCATGAATATGAAGCCAGGGTCATAATAGCTAGTCATGCTAGCGGCCGCATTCACAAGCTTCTACATCACGTGATAGGATGAGAGCCTCACTGCATCAACTTGGAAGCATCTTAAATCTCCTTCATTGCATCAAGACAGTTCCCTCAGAGTGGCGGATTTGATTCGATTTGAAGCAACTATTCGGAGATGATCGATTAAAAGCACTCGTCACAGAGAAAGCGACTACCCTGTAAGATTGCATGCACTTTCTATATATCCTGCAGAACTCGAATCCTCAAATCCATTCTCATGATTGTGGTTCGAATCAATGCTTGCTTAGAAACATCTCAGAAAATATTGAGATACCTGGACTCTAATCCGGGCGACGGGGTATGTATCAAGACTCTAGTGAGGAGCAGGAGGAGTAGGTGAGGTGTCATGAGATTCTCAGTCCTATAATGAGTAGGTACCCAGGTCGGTATACTTTGTAGGCCTGAGCGATATCTTTTGCTCACCCGTGGTAAGAAGTTGTGTCCGAATAGTTTGTCGAGACAGTAGATGGAAAGGGTATATGCGATCATATACTTTGAAGGCAGAGAGTTTCCAAAGCTAGCCACACAGGTAAGACGACTATAAATTGATTTGGATAGTACCGACCTACGTATATGACAAACCACCCGTCTAGTACTTAGTAGGTAATGAGCTACTTTGTATCTCAATCTATGTTTGCTCTGAAGTTTACTCATCAATAAAAACAAAGTCCCAATGTGTGCAAACTGCAAGCTGCCGAGCCGACCCAAGGCTTGCAAACGAGTGGAAGTGTACACGCCCCAGAAACCTTCTAGAAGTTCATACTAGATATTCACCTCTTTTCTCTTGGTATTGTTCATCCCTTCATTCATCACCCAGGTAATATTTGGAGAGTTACTTCAATGGGTGTTGAAGAAGATTCTGAAATACTTATCATTTTTCGCCTTTCTAATAAAGCTGCACTGCACTGCACGTATCTTTCAATTTCGTTCCGATTCTCGCTTGTAAATTTGGATCTTTTTGGGAAGGCTCGACATAGTGAATTCTACCAGCGTTTCTTCTAGGTACCAATACAGTATTTCAAAAACTCCGATCTCGCTCTCTAGGCAACCTGCAAATCGCCTGCAACACAACATCTTGCTTTGAGATTGACTGAGAAGAATTGAGATCGACTTCTTGTAAGATCGATTTGCGACTTTCACGAATGAGCGTTTGCAACCAACAACACGTCTTCAACGCACCATACATACATCACTTAGTTGTGGATAACGATAATTGTCGTGCAAGCTCAATCACTGGTTCTGACCTTCTTATTCTTCCTCACGATCGGGCAAACAGTCGAACGAAATTCGGCCAGCAGCATTGCAGGTGAGAGAAGTCAGCTCTATACGATTGTTTGACATACATTGGCACACAGGATACTGACAATTATAAGATTTCTCAACGCATTGCCATACTTGAAATTCTCCTCCAAAACCGTCAACTCTGCATCTACTCAGTCAATCAAAGCATTGTTTCTATCTGCTTGCGTTTGAAGCTGAAGTCTACATTGTCACTTTCATAGCCTTACACAAACTTTCCAAATACCTTTAAACTCTAAAGAGCCCTAGGAGGTCACAAGCCTATCTTTCAAACAACAATCACCGTGAAATTCTACCTTTCACAAACCCATTCAGTTCTTCATCTAGTAATCAAAGATAATGCGAGTCTAAGTTCTATATAGCAGCCACTGAATAACCCAGGGAGTGACCTAGAGCTTGCACGCCAAGGTCAGTAAAATCACATGCTTGACGGAACCAAAAGGTTAAAAAACTTGGACTGACTTCTGGTTGCAGAGAAGAAACCGCGATCATGGCATACAATAAGAATTTCGCGGATAGCGTGTTGCGAGAGCATGTGCAGAAACCTTATGAAAAAATCAACTTCCTCGAATCTTGGAGAAACCAACCCGAAATTCCAACTAGTGAGGAAATTCTTCAAGATGTCTCATGGCAAGATAAGGATAGTCCAGAGCAGCCAATGGATTACCAAAGCTTGGCGGAGCCGAAAGAATTCGATTCTCGTCTTCCACACAACATTATCGATGAGGCTTGGGGCTCTAAGGAAGAATACCTTGGATTTCATTACCAGATTCTACGAGAAGATGCGGTTGCTCCTCTACGTCAGTCTGTTGCTACATTCAAGAGAAACAATGACATGAGTGATACACAAGACACTTCTATCTACACAGACGTATGTCGTACGACATGACAATGAGCAAGACGTCCTTACTAATATTGTTACAGGTCCACCTCGTGGGTCTCCAACTGAGCCATCTTGGTCCAGCGTTCAGGATCGAATTCTCAAGTGACAAAGCAGGCAAAAGAATTCGGTGGGAGCAGTCAAGCAGACTTACACAAGGCAGTATCGTGTGTTTAAGTCCAACTAGCGATAAGTTTCGTTCCATATGTAAGGTTGGTACTGTCGCAGCTAGGCCCATAGACGGTGGCTTGGACTGTGACCCTCCACGAGTTGACATCTTCTTTGGCAATGACGAAGACATTGTCTTGAATCCGACAGAGTGTTAGTCGCATGATTCCCGCAATATTCAGTAGAAGCTAATGTCTTTTGTAGCATATATTATGATCCAATCCCGAGTGGGATTTTTTGAGGCATACCGTCATGTGCTTGTAGCACTTCAAAAATTGGCCACTGAAGATTCGTACGTGAATAAAGATTGAGTAAGGAAAAAAGGAACAAGATGCTAATGAGGATAGACCTTATATCCAAAAGTATCTGATTGAATTGGATAGAGACATTTTGCCACCTGATCATATCAAGGAAAACCCTTGTCTCGACCTTCGTTCGATTGCTCTGTCGAGTGGTGATTATCTTTCGAACCTTCCCGACGAAGAAGATGAAAAGTTGTCCCATGTGAACGTCTTGAAGGAGTTTCCAATTCTTCCAAAATCAGGCATGGATGACTCCCAGCTCGCGGCTTGTAAGCGAATGCTCACTCAAAGCTTGGCAATTGTACAGGTGGGATATTCTCCTTCGCTGTTTTTAATTTTGCTGGCGCATGGAGCTCTGAACTGATTCAATACTCGTCGATAGGGTCCGCCTGGTACTGGTAAGACGTTCACTTCCGTCCAAGCTCTCAAAGCTATGTTGTGCAACAGGGGCAATGGACCAATCATTGTCGCTGCTCAGACTAATCATGCTCTTGATCAATTACTCACCCACATTGCTGGTTTCGAGGATAAGTTTGTGCGTCTAGGGAGCAGATGTGATAAGAAGAATTCGACAATACTAGCACGAACATTGTTTGAGCTCCGTGAAGAGCACAGAAAATTGAAAACTAAGCAATTCAATGGTGGCGTTCGATTAGCTAGCAAAGCACACAGTAACTTGATTGATTCTATTGAACTAATGCTTTACCCCATCACTGCATTTAGTATTTTACCCGGTAGAGTTCTTTTAGAGTCTGGCGTTATGAGTCAAGAACATTATGATTCTTTCTTTGAGCCTGGTTGGTGCGATTCGGCGGATTCGCAAGATGAAAATGTCGACCCTCTTGAATCTTGTACGTACACAAGAGCTTAGGCATGTTCAATTAACTCTGCTTACAAGTATTATAGGGCTCGGGGCGCAGAAAGTCCGCATGTCGAGGACTCCAGTGATTAACAAGCATCTTGAGATAGAAGATCCTGACCAGGAATTCGATCAATTGCAAGAGAAAGAAGTCGAAGTCCAAGTGAATGACATGATGGATGCTCTAAACGGGTCATGGGTTCAATTAAGTCGTGCATATACAGGTAAAACTCTTGGTGCCCGAGCCATTGGCAAAAACTCTCCTAAAAACATGCTCGCCAAAATTGGGAGTCTTCTCGACATTCCAGACAAGTATCGGGGTCATATTTATTGCTACTGGGAGAAGCTGTACTATGATCAACTGACCCAAAAGCTTATTGAGGAACTTCGCAAGTACAGAGACTCGATAAATAACTTAAAGATGGCAAAGGTATGCTAACTCTTTTATGACTGATGAAGTTTACTGATCAAAATAGTGGAGACGCGATGCCGAATTCATTGATTACATAGACACAAGAATTATTGGTTGTACGACAACTGGTCTGTCTAAGTATAGAGGACTACTTTCTGCTTTGAAACCGAGTGTACTACTCATCGAAGAAGCGGCAGAAACCCTAGAAGCAAATGTCATAGCAGGCATTATTCCATCTCTTGAGCAAGTGATACTTGTTGGAGATCATCGACAATTGACGGCAAATACTACACTTGACCGCTTCATGTCACACCCCTATTACATGTCAGTTTCCTTGTTCGAGAGACTTGTCAATAACGGTATGGCTTATACAATGTTAAACAAACAACGCCGTATGATTCAAGAGATTCGAGAGATTTTATGTATTGAACCGAATCCGTTCTATGTCGATCTTCATGATCACCAGAATGTACGAGACAGAGTTAATCATCGTCCTCCAGTTCCTGGCATGAATTATGATTCATACTTCTTCTCACACAAATGGCAAGAACATAGAGATGTCAACATGAGTTGTTACAATGCCCCAGAAGCTGAAATGGTTGCTGGGTTCTTCAACTACTTAGTTCTCAATGGTGTTCAGCCAGAAAAAATTACTGTATTAACAGTATGGATTGATCCTGACTTCCCTACCTTTCGTGGCTAATAGATTCATAGTACTATAATGGCCAACGAAAATTACTCCTAAAGGAGCTCAGTCGACGTGTCACAAGCGTTGCAACACAATACTTCAAGGTCTATACCGTCGATGCGTATCAAGGTGAAGAAAATGAGGTTATCTTGTTATCGCTAGTAAGAGGTAATGCTCATAGTTCTGTGGGGTTTTTACGAAGTAAGAATCGTGTGGTTGTTGCTCTGTCTCGTGCACAACGTGGTCTCTACATCTTTGGGAATGCAATTACTGTTGCGGGGCAAGAAGCTGACAATGGCTCTCGAGAAAAACTTTGGATGCCAATCCTTCTGCATCTATTGGATAAGGAGAGATTTGGCTCTAAGCTACCTATTCTATGCTCTAAGCATAAGAATCACACTTATGTCTCAGAGCCTGAACATTGGGAAGATTTAAGTGGTGGCTGTCATGAGGCTTGTGGTGGCATGTTGCCATGTGGCCATTTATGTCCTTATAAATGTCATCCAACTCCTCATAATAAAGTTCTCTGTAAAGAACCTTGCGAAAAGCTGCTTGACTGTGGTCATGGCTGCAGTAACAATTGTGGTCAAACTTGTCAATGCGAAGAATGTCGTACATTATCTCGCATGCGGGCCCTTGAGCTCATATCTTCGCCCAAGAAAATCACTGCCGAAAATGAGAACGGAAACAAATCATTGAACACCACTCCCCGCAAGCAGAAAGAACGCTCCCCACAGAAATACTGGAACGTGGGTGAGCAAATTGGGCGGAGCCATTCACACAGACAGCTCTCATCGGGTCAATCAGGCGGATAACATTCGGTTTACACATTTGAATCTTCTCCCACAAAGAGAGAGTTGTCGCCAGAAAAGGGCCGTCAACTTTGGAATACTTGGGACCCAGTTCGTTCGGATAAAAACATTGACCAAGAGCGTATTGAGAGAGAGAAGCTTGCAAATGAGAACAAACCAAACTCTGGGAATTTGGTCTTTGAAGAGACTCATAAACCAGTTCGATTTGAGAATGGAAAAAGAATCGTTGGTCCCAAGATCCAAAATGTTATTCCTCGAGTGGTAAGCAGCAATGAAATCGCTCGCAATGAAGATCAAAGTCCAAGAAGCAGTTATGAGGAGTTTCGTAACTTCAATGAGATTTTCCCCAGCAAAAACGAAATCAATGGAGATAGCAACGGCATGACTGACAGCAACAATGGCATCCTTCGCAATGGCAATGATAGTATGGTTACTTCCATTCACAACGGGGTTTCTAGCCGCATTAACGTGGTACAAACCAATGGAGTTACTCACAGTAGCAACGAACTTCTTCTCAATACTGCTTTCAGCAACGAGGTCAATTCTATCAACGAGGTCAATTCTACAAACGAGCTTGCTACTGCTTCGAGTTCCGAGGATGACATGCTGAAATTCAGTAACGATGATTTTGACTTTCTTGAAGGTCTTTAAAGTTGCGCCGCGGTGATACTCGAGTGGTAGATCATCACACATCGTCGTTTCCATTTCAGTTACTCTGGGAAGTGATTTTCACAGTTCTAAAAAGTTCCTGTTTTCGTAAAGTCGGCGTTCAAGTTTTGAGAATATTCATGATGACTCTGGGGTAAAGCTGGAAATGACATGGCGTTCCTTGAGATTTGTTTTTATGGTTGTTTATCTGGACTTTTATGTGTACACTAGAATAATAGGTAGCTAGATAGTAAAATGGAATTTATTCTACAACTTGTTGTGTTTACCACCATTTGTTGAGTGGTTTGTCAAGCCTATATAGCATTGTGGTGTTATGTCTGGGGGCATAGTTGTGATATTTTCACTGCCACCATACCCTACCTAATACTTCTCATATCACACCTATCGCATCATATAATTCCCACAAATCACAATCCATTTTGGTACTAACCAACTCAAATTCATGAATTATCATTTCATCTCATTTCATGTAACATAACCTCATAACTCATCCCATCATACATCCAACATCCATCATACATCACACAAAAAAACCCACATTCCCTAGAAAAAAGACAAGACCCTCAACCGAGTTCCGAATTCCGAATGCCAATAAAAACAAGCATGAATATGAATGATATCATCTGCCCTATAGCTACTTCATTCCCACTTAGTTCATCCATCCGTCCATCTCTACACCCTCCTAATGCTTATGCAACTTCTCCTTAATCTTCTCTTTCAAATGCGTTAATTTTCCCTCTTTCTTTCCTTCCCCATGTTCATGTTCACGTTCCTCTTCACTACCCATCTCTGTACCACCTCTTTCTCTTTCTCCTACCGCACCAGAAGCAGCCCCAGGTCTCGTAGCATCGAAATCTCCTCCTTCGGCTCGCACACCCGAACTCTTGATATATTTTTCTCCTGTCCCAGTCTCCGTAGCCGTACCCGTGCCGGAACCCGAATTCGCATCGACGGGTTGTAAGTCTGTGGGTACGCCCTGTGCATTCGCGGTACTGCTTGGTTTTTCTTTTTCCTTTTCTTTTTCTGTCGCAGTCGCTCCGCGGATTTCAGAAAGCGGTTCGGAACCGGCGGTGCTGAGGTCGATTGCTTTATTTTCGGTGGTGGTGGTGGTGGTGGAAGTGGAAGGAGAACTAGAGAGGGGTTTCCCAGTAGGTGCATCTGGGAGATTGGGATTGATATGTTCGGAGATCAACGGTTTTTCAGAAGTGGGTTTGAGGGACGAAGAAGAAGTGTCCGGCTCGGTGGAGGAAAGGGGCGCGATGTGCGTTTCGGCTAAGGTCTGGGATACGGAGTCGGGGGTTGGAGATGAGATGGAGGAATCGAGCGGTTTGGCGCCGAGGCCGGGGGGTGAGAGCGTACTGGTGTTGGTGTTGGTTGGGGTGGGGGTGCTGTCGGAGATGGTGGAGGAGAGTGTGTTTTGGGTGGTTGTGGAATCTGTTTGGGTTAGTGGCTTGATGTTTTTGGGTTTGTGTTTATCGTTCTATCATTTATTCATTCCCATCACTTTGTATTTCATCTCCCCTTCCCATCCACCCCAACAGTAAACCATACCCATAACCAAACACAATCAGACAAACGAAATAAAAAAACATACCCGCATTCCCCAAATCATACGGTTCCCCCTTCTTCGTATCGCCCAACTCTCCACTAATCGGTTCCGTCCCCTTCGTCTCCGGCACAATCGTTGCATTTGCCGCATCGGTTGTTTCTTGAGGCTCGCCCCAGATAGCCTTTGATGCAGCGGCTGCAATGTTATTAACTGTTTCCATATTTGCGTTATTTGATATTGGGTGGAAGTTTGGTTTGGTTTGTTTGTTTGTTTTACTTTGTTGTATCGGTCTGTATATTTGTATGTTTGTATTGAAAGAAGCAAGCAAGCAAGTAAGTAAAACGAAGTCGAAATAATCTTTTCAATATCAGGTAGGGAGATAGACAAGTAGATATCCGTTCACTTATATACTCAACCCAAAACCCAGAACTCAATAATCAAGGAACAAGGAATCCAAAAAAAGTCCCCTTCCACACCAGACAATCTATCACCCAATTTTTTATTCCATTCAAGCCAATCCATTTACTCCCGCATCCAATCCGCATCTCGCCCTCCCCCCCAAAACCTGAACTCACACCCTTAACTAACCACCCATCCACCCATCCAAGTCCATTCATTCATTCATTTATTCATTCATCCATTGCACCACCCACTCTACCACGCACCTACTTCCCACAGCCCCAAAACACAAAACTGACGTAGTATAGGAACCCTACTCGCCATTGGCGCAACCCACACGAGAGAGAAATATCTAATCCATGCACGCTCGGTTCCACAGACAAAGAAATCCAGCTTGCTCTTCTTTTTTCCCTTTCTTTCCTCCTTACTTACTCACCAGCTTCCTCGCCCACTCACTCGCCTCCTACCTTGCTTTTCCCGCGAAATCCCACAATAGCACAATAATACGATATAATACGATACGACAAAACACAATACAATATAAATATAACATAAATATAGATAAAAACCTCATCGATCCAGCCCAGCCCAGCCCAGCCCACTCCATTCCATCCCATTCCTTCCACACACACACACACACACACACACAACAAACCTTGAAATCGATCAATTAACCGATGACGTTCTGTCCACCCCACTTTCCTCTCCATAAACAACCTATAACCTACAACCTCCAACCTCCAACCTCCAAGTATGTACCTACCCCAGATTTCATATCCACCGACGTCATAATAGAGTAAGGTCAAGCATCACGTGCTTCATACACATTTCTCCATTTTCGAGAATTTAAGACCAGCACGACACGGTACGGTACATATCTAGCCTAGCCTTCCCCACCTGCTACCTTCCAACCAATCGGTGATTGTCAATCTACCTGCTGTGCTGCGTTGAAGAAATCATTGTGAAATGTGTGCGATATAGTTAGTGATAAAGGGTGTAGAATTATTAATTATAATCCTATGGCTTGTTCTACGTAGATTATATAGGTAGGTACGTTACGATTGTACTTGTCACCACCTATTAACCCCTAACATCATCTACACGAATCATAAGATTTGAGATGTTTGGAAATTGCCTAGTAACTTCGCCCTAGATATTGAGAATCTTTAGGTTTGTTTGACAGATCAGTGAGACCCTCGATCTTAAGATTGGAGTAGTTCTAATTTTGTCACGGTGAAGAAACGCGATTTTAAGTTCAGATTTTATTTGAATGCTGAAAAGTATGCATTAACTCGTAAGCTCATCATAACCCAAAGTAATAAAAAATCAATGACTCTACCCACCCCTTCTCCCAAATACACCACCTTCTGCCTTTTCCATGACGATGCTCCTATCCCCATGACTCAATAAAACATGGAATATTAATATGTAATTTCACAGCTCCCAAGCTCATCAAGGAGCTTTTGGAGTCTCAGCAGGAGTATTGGTCTCTACAGCCTCTGTGCCATCACCTTCAGGTTTCACGCCCCCCAATGGTTTCGCAGGATCATAGCCCACACTCTTAACAATCCCCAAACCTTTCGTCCGACCCTCCCTAAACAACAGCCTGTCACCCGGAGCCAAGTACTCCGGTCTTTGTACAAATCGGAATGCGACTGTTGCTCTATCACCAGTACGAATATAACTTCGATCAATATCGATAATAGCACACGTTTGACTTACAGGTCCAACATGTAGCATGGCCTGATATTTTGTTTTGATAGTAGTAGCATGAGAAAGAATCAAAACTTCAGCGACAAATTCTCGGTAAACTTTGGGAGAATTATGTTCGAGTTTCGGAAGAACAACCATTCCTTTTCTGACATCTTTTCTTCGAACACGCTTTAATGCAAACGAAGCCGACTGGCCAGCAGATGTAGCCGGGACTGGTATTCGTTTACGTTCAATGGAACGAATAGTTGTAGTTGTGAATTGACCAAGAGAGTCAGGTCCAACGAGTACAGTATCACCTGCGTGGACAACGCCAGACTTCACAATCCCTGATACTACAGTTCCTACGAACGGAACGGAGAAAGTATCGTTAATATGGAATTCAAAAGGTGCCTCAGGATCGTAATGACCGTGATGAGGTAGAATATTGAGGAAAGCTCGAACGAGATCCAAAGATTCTCCAGTAACATTGGATACCTGGAAGATTGGACAAATTCGTTTGCTGACGAATTGAGTAGCAGTATTAATACATTCTTCTCGATTCTTGATGAAGATTGGTATTTTCCTGGCTCCGGGACTTTTCAATATGCCGGTAATTTGCTTGATGGTTTGTTCTAAAATTTGAGGAGGACAAATATCGATTTTAGTAATGACAACCATAACCGGTACATTCAACGCAAGAGCGATACCAAGATGTTCTTTACTCATACCAATGAGTCCATTATTTGCAGCGACCATTAGCAAACAGTAATTTGGAGACGAAGATAAGAGCCCAAACACGGTAGTTCGTAGATATCGTTCATGACCTGCCAAATCGGTAAAGGAGATAACTTTGGCGGATCGTTTTCCAATTTCTTCCCATGACAGTTTTCTCCCTGGAACATCAGATGCGACAACTTTGCCCAAAGTATCGAAGCCCATAATTTCCATACCAACAGAACTAGTTCTTCCACTCTCAATTTCGTGCTTGTGGCGAAAGAGATTGACTCTTGCTTTTCCTCTTCCATCATCCAATCCACCTTTTACCAACACACCCAGCATAGTACTTTTCCCCGCGTCGACATTTCCCACTACAGCAATTCTTGTCTCGATAACTTCCTCCACACTAGCAGGATGTTGTCGTACTAGAACTTTACCTGTACAATCTTTCTCTTTTGACTCCCCAGTTTCACCCTCTACCTCGCCACCCACTCCATTCGTTAACAGTAATTGACAATCACTGTTCAAAATCCCTGCCGCTTCCTTTAATCTTTTCAGGGCAACATCCCATTCCTCTTTATTGAATCCCATTGCATCACCATTGTTCTCGAATCCAATCTCAAAAATAGTCTCCCCATGTCCCTCCTCCAATCGCAACTCCAGAACATTTTTGAGGAGCGCTAATTGATCTTCGTCGGTCGAGAGCAGTAACTCTTTTATTCGTACTTGAGGACTGGTATCTGCTATGTCGAGGGAGTTTAATATATCTGTGAGTTCGGCATGATCTTCTACGGTAGTAACTGATGTTGCGGTGGTTGAGGGACCACCTGTTGTTGAGGGACCACCTGTTGTTGAACTGGAAGTAGAATAAGAGGGATAGCGAAATGCTTGTTGCTTTTCAACGTATTCCGCGAACTCGCTCAGGGCCTATTGTATGTCAGAGATACGAAATAAAGTCTGCCAAAAGGGTTTATACAGTTTCGCCTTTCCGCCGCTCATGTGGAAGCTGTTTGCCTTTTGAAGCCATGTTTCCGTTTGCCTATTTCCCTAAAAGTGTTGTGGCAATAGCTTAAGTTACACTTGCAGTGTGTTCGTGGGATCATGAGAGAATACTTTAAAGTAGGTATCTAAATAATTGAAGATGCTCCGGAATGATAGTGAATTGAGTAGAAAACGGTTATCAATGGCGACCAGTCGTTAGTTCTTAAGTATACAGTCGGAGATGACTGTTCGGCGTGTGAAGTCCAAGTGAAGCTTTATCGATAAGGATCTCAGGATGAATGAATCATAGATCTTTGAGTCATTCATTCTCTTGAGGCTGAGTTCCTACATCTTTTCGGACTAGAAATTTATATGTGATTATCTATCTCACTTAACTTGCAAAACAGAACTATAAATGTATATTATAATTCACAATTGTTGCGGGATGCCGCCAATATTGTCTGTACATATACATGCTAGACAGAGCACAAGTGACGCATGAGGCTCAAGAACCCTTGAACCCCACAATAGCTCTTTATGCCCATGTCAACCAGAAAGAAGTATAGAACGGAAAAAGGAACACCAGAACATGTTGAGTCTTTAGTAAGAACGTGACAACGTCTTGATCTAGATGTCCATCCCAAGCTTCCTCTTCTCAAAGCAAGTGTCAGCGTTCAATCTACTTCGTAGTGTTTTGAATGAAGTAGTCACTGGTATGCATTAAGTCTCGAGCTCAAGGTTGTGATCAGAACGTTGATGGCCGGGATTTATAATCTGCTCTGATGATGACTAGAATAGGAAACTCTATCATTGAGATGCAATATTCTCACGAAAAGCCGATGACAATTACGGTTTGGGGTAGGATGTAGTAGAATCAACCACGAGCTATAATTCCAGCTCTACCCCCTGCTTTCGGGATAGTTTGGGAAGTTCTTTGCCCGGCCGCTTATGTGCTTTCTCCTTGTTGAAGCTGCCCGCAATGAATGTCTGCAAATGAATGACAAGGAAAGAAAGAGTTGGAGCATTTCTGCTGCGGAACTAAATTTGAGCAGGGTTAAATACGTCAAGATATGTCTCATACATTGTCGAATGGAAGCACTTTGTGAGGATCAATGCAACTATGCATTGACACAATGAACCCAGGTGTAACAACTCACAGCATTCCACACCTTCTGATACATTAAAACTAGTAGCTCTGTAAAGGTTACAGAAGACATACAATCGCAGATATGCTAGTATACGCCAGATGGCAGTCGAGTACCCACGGCACTACACAATCACACGTCTGTCTGAACCCGGGTATCTTGGCTGGAATCGTTACATGTATTATTTGTTCTTCCGTCTCGCGCTAATCTATCCCTCCCGGCCTATATGGTCCTCGAATTGTGGAATTTGCGGCCAGATCGTGGTGGAATTCGCCCCTTTTTTGCCTACCGTATCGTTCTCTCATCCTCCGACCTTCGCGATCTTTCTTTCCTAGAAAGATTTCTCGGTTTCGTTGTGTAATAGCATGCTGGTATTTGATTTTATGAGGATCTGGGCGAGATAAGTATAACACTGTCGCCTATTGAAAGAATGTTAGATACAACGAAGACCAAATAAGAGTCCAGAAAAACTTACCTCTAACAAATAACATCTCAGATTTCTTGACGACCGTCTGCGGACAGAATGTTAGTCGAAAGCACATGTCAAATAGGATACAAACCTACCTTTACGATCTCCTCTCCATCATCTTCTTCGCTCTCCTCCACAACATAAATTGTCTCTACCACGTCCCCCAATACTAAATTGCAATGACTATCGTAAGCCTAGCCATCATCAGTATAAGCACCGCAAAGTCTTGCAGGGGTATATCCCACATGTAGCCTTCCTTTCAATTCTCTGTCTCCCCTCAATTTTACATAAACAACCTCATCGAGACAAAGTCGCACCAAATCAAGAGGTTCCGCTGGTGCAGATGTACCGTCATCAATATCTGCCATGTTTGTTTCGTTTTATGCCGACGAACTCTTGTTGTTGCGAATGGTCTCCGGGGTTGACGTATTGAATTTACCTCTGAATCGCATAGAGGTTGTTGCTCTAGACGGCGGACGGGATTTGCCGCCCTCACTAAAAATTTCAAATAATCAAGCTAAATCCACCAAACCCACCACTTTTAAACCACCACCACTTTTTAACTTTTCGCCATGAACAACACCAAGTGGACCCCTTTCAACTTTCCCCAGGTTTCCCCAGATTGGAATTCAGTTGATCTCATCAATTACATGGTCAATGCGAGAAGAGAGAAGAAAGGGTGAGAGAATGATGATTTTCAAAATCACTTCTAATGGGTCCTCTCTTGCGCGGTTTTGCGACGCGCAAGTCCGCAATCGCTACATCCCTTCATTTGCCATCGTCGACAAAATCCGACAGGAAATATAATGGGAAAAGATGGTTATATGAATCGACAGGTCCTAGGAATGCCCCTAGTACTTTTGTGCGAAGAGAAAGTGGAAATGCAGATGCAACGGCCATCGAACAATTAGAGGAAGAAGATGAGGTCGCCAATGACGGATCGCAGGCAGCAAAACAAGCATATTGGAGACGATACGAGATAAGGAATCAACATCGAAATGTGAAGACGTTTTTCAAAACACCGGAATGGATGAAGCCAGCTTGGAGTAAAGAGGAAAATTTGAAAGATTGGTGGGTTGGAAAGCATGCAACCGAAAAATCTCAAAGCCAAGAAGCATACGGAGATATATACCCACTCGAAATTCCGGCTCCTGGAGAACAAGATGAAGTATCTTATGGGTCTGATCTGGTTTCTGTCATTCGTAAAGTTGGTGTGGGATTGCCCGTTAGTCAGGCACAACGAAGAATGCTCCTCAAAGAAGCTAAAATGGTTTCTGAATACAAGAATGTGCTCAGAGCACTTCAGTTACGAGATCCCCACCAGCTTCTCAAAGTTCTAGTTAAACTTTCCAAAGTGGATGATTTTGGTGTGAATTATTCGCCTCTACTGGATATTTCTCCGAACACATTTTCGGAAATCCTCAGGCTACTAGATCCCAAACATTTTTTTGGAAGATACAAAGCATTATTACAAGACTTCAAGCATAAAGATTTATTGGAAATGAGAACGGATACTCTTGACTATGATGGAACTCATCGTGCCTACACTGTCTATCTTTGGCACTTGCGTCGAATCATTATGAAACGACAAATAAAATATCCAATGCATCTGTCCGAATACAAAATGCTCCTCAAAGCTGCAAAATTTACGGGTCATCAGGAAGTTGCAGAGTTGACATGGAAGTCTTTGATTTCCAATCAATTTCAGGTTATGGAAAACAGAAAGACTCAACCAGATGCGGAATGCTTTAATTATTACATGGCTACCATGTGTTGGTCGGATGTTCTTAGCCCTTACCATTCTGAAAGATTGAGAGTCGTGTCTCACTATAAGGACCTCCGTCAATGGGACAACAGACCTTATCAACTCAATAGACACCGAATCGGATCTAACAATGGAGTTAGACTCTCGGTCAATCGATTATTTCAAGAAATGGGGAAGGTGGGTCTGATGGGGAATGAGGAGACATTTTGCTTGTTGATGATATCGGCAAGTAGGGAGGGAGACCTTGAGACTGCCAAAGCAATTCTCAAGCGAGTGTGGAACATTGATGTCGAATTGAAGAATGCTGAGAGCACAAAGCTCAATACACGTCTTCCAGACTCTCCATTGTATCCATCACGAAGATTACTTCGTACAATAATCCACATGTTTTGTATCAATAACGATTTACCAATGGCTATACATGTAATGGATCAAGTATCACGAAAGTACTCTATTGAGATTCCGAAGAGGGCTTGGCAAGACTTATTGGAATGGACTGCGGTTTTTGCTAGAAGACGGGCAAGTGCCGTTCAACGCGAATTGGGATTCGACGAAGGAATATTGCCCTCATCTAGCATGAACGAAGTTTGGAATAACATGATTCTACATTATAATGTCGAACCTAATCTTTCAATGTACAACATCTACATTCGCCACCTTCTCTATAACCGACAAATTGGTAGTGCCCAAACTCAGATCGCAAGGGCTCGTCAACTTCACAATAAATTGGCCAAAAAAGTAGATCGGTACAGGATCTTATACGAAAGTAGTTTGAAGCGGAGAAAACTAGACTCGGTAATAACAGAAATTCGGCAAAGAGATTTCACATTCTACCGTTTCAAATTGAGGGTTAGCAGGATGTATATGCGACAATGGGTCAATTATCTCATCTATCGGCCAGCCGAATACTTGTCTAAAGACCACGCAGACTGGGCGTTTCAGAAGGTTCCAGATATAGTCAATAACTATAAAACATTCTTGCGAGGAGAGTTGACTTATCAAACATATACAGGTCATGTCCGTCTAGATACTGGGAAAGCTGAAGATACAAAATTGAGAATATGGAGGAGAGTTTATGGTGATAAACGGTCAAAAAAGAGACGACAAAGAAAGTCTCTGGCGAGACTTCTGAACAGAAAAGCTGAATACCGAAATAATCGGGACAGAAAGGCCGTTGGCGGATCAGTTCAATTAGCAGCCAAAATCGTACAGGGCCATAGATTCAAGAATTAAATAAGTCACTGCGACACTCTATAAATCAATCTCGTTTCACCACATTTTTATTCTCTTTGGATGTCCTCGAGGGCCGAATCCACATCTTCGGATTCATTTTCACTACGAAAAACAGAGTAACTAGATGAGAAAATGCCCAGACTTTGTGCAATAATAAGCAGCCCTATATCCCTATATGCAGGTGATGTGATTAAAATTCATGATGCATGAACGGAGGTCATAGTCACACTAGTGTATGACTCAAACTCTCATGCTTCCTCAGACAAGTATTTCTATCTTCTCTCATGAATCTCCGATTATAATTCTCTTTTTCATCTCAACACATTAATCCAATTTTTTGAATATTATACACAATGGCGGAAACCATCATTCCTCAAGAAATACTCGACACTTATTTTCCGAAGACAAGTGGTTCACATATCGAACAGGATGATAAAAGAAATAAAACCCTACTTGCACAAATTAAGCATCGTATTGAACTTGTTTGTCCCTTCTCTTAATTTACCTGATTTCCTCTTCCTCCTCAATCCATCAATCTCCTATGCCACCAAGTCTTTTTTTCCCCTCCCTCAAAAATCTACTACGTGAAAATTCCAAGGCAAAATAAACTCACCGAAAGAAAACTAGGTAAATTTTTGGTCCATCCCACCGGGATCCAAAGTCCTCGAGATAGGCTGTGGTCAGGGCGATACAACATTGGTACTTGCTGCACAAGTGGGGGAGGATGGCCATGTTGATGCTGTTGATCCAGGGGATCCTGATTATGGTATTGACATTTCTTTCCTTTACGGCTCTTCACACCTTCCATTTTATTCTGAAACATTGCAAGATTATCTCTCCCTCGCTAAATATTGAGCATTGAGAGGCATTGAAATTGAATCCTCATCAATCGACAAACTAACAAGCAACAGGTTCACCATTGACTCTTTCCCAAGCCCAATCCCAACTCAAATCCGGCCCGCTAGGCCATCGCATCACATTCCACAATGCATTTCCAATCCCCTTTCTGGAATCACTCCTCTCTTCCCACTCTTCCTCTTCCACAGCCCAAAACTCAAAACCATACACCCATATAATTCTCTCTCACAGCACCTTTTATTTCTCTTCCCCTTCTATCTTGCCGCAACTAATCAGCTACATCACCTCCCTCTCCTCCCCCAAAACCGCATTTTCTAGCCCCAATCCCCTAACAAAAAAAACCCAAATCTGCATCGCGGAATGGGATCTCAGCGCTACAACCCCTGCTCAATTTCCCCATCTGCTTGCGATTATGCTGCAAGCCGTTTCGGAAGGATTTAAAAAAGAAGGGGAAGAGGGAGGTGGAAATGTAAGATGTGTACGGAGTGCGATGCAGATGCGGAAGGTTATGCGGAAGGGAGGGTGGAAGGTTGGGAAGGAGATGGTGAAGGATGGGTGGGGGTTGGAAGATGGGGTTTGGGAGGTAGGGAATGTGGAGAGATGGAAGGAGCGGGAATTGAAGAGGGTGGAGGGAGTTGATGGGAAGGGGGATAAGGAGGGGAAGAAGAAGAATGTATTGGAGATGATGTATGATGTTTTGGATTTGAATTTGGGGAATGTAGAGGGGGGAGCAAAAGGGGTGGAAGCGATGGGAGTGTGGGTTGCGAGTTTTGTTAGGGAGGATTTCTGAAGTGGAGGTGAGGGTGAGAGAATTTGAGGGGAATTGGAGAGATGGAGAGTGTATGCAAAGACATTAATTCACACGGGTAAAACAGCAAAGAACAAACGGAAGCTAGATGGATACAAATCCACAAGGATACATCTCAGAACCTCTTTTCTATGCCATCTAGTATCACCAGTGATATCAAGAAATCCTTTCCATCACATAGAATCCGCAAACTCCCATTCCTTGTCCGTACTCCCTAGCATCCTTCATTTTCCTGTAATCCTTCTCCTCTCCCCCTCTCAACCCATCTCCACCACTCCCCAAACCTCGCCATCTCAACCCTCATCCACAAAAGCATCTTCACATCCCTTTCCCTCTGCGTCTCTAACCCTCGCACTCTCTGTTCCAATCCCAGAACTCTTTCCTCAAGCTGTGCTCTCTCGAACGCAAGAGCGCCGATGATATCCAATTCCTGCCCTATCTCTTCTTGTCCACTCACATGTTGCTGTTGATGTTGATGTCGTGTATGATTCAGATTTGCTTTCCACTTGGAAGATTGAGATAGCGAGTCGGATGATACTATATTTGCTTTCGATTCCAGCTTTAATTTCTTCGTCGACCGATTTGTCGACTGGAGCATTAATGGAGTTTTGCGAGACTAGATGAAGAAGATAAGTAATAAGAAACATTCTATACTAATATGAATGAGAACGATACTTCGATTCATTAATATACTAGCACAGAGAGATTCAAAGGGAAATCCCCGTTTACATCCAGATTGAGAGAAAAAGGTAAACCTCAAGTTGTGAAAGTCTAGTTTCACATCAAACTATGATTTGAACCCTTCGATAAAGTAGCTGTAAGAATTTAATTCTTACTATTTTTTCACTTTGTTCTGAAACCATAATACGTTTATTTGATGCGAAGATTAATCTGTTGTCTTTATTTTATATTGGTCCTGTTCGGGGCTGATTTTATAACCAGATTAATAGTACTAATGATGATAGTTGAGGTATGTAAGACTAGACTGTAAAACGCGCATTACCAGAAATTGATCCAGGCGCTGTTGATGTTGAAATCTTCTGATTTTGTCACAGATAAAAGACAGGATCAAATTTGTATGTTTTAGATACCAGCTTTATAACCAGAAGCAATGAACAAGGAAATTTAAAATAAAATGAATCATGGCTCATAATATTGAAGTATCATGAAGTAGAGAAATATCTGTCTAAATACAACAAGCAAGTTTGATGAAAGGCTGAACACTTTCCAGCCAGGTCTGTAGCCATCTTGCGGAAGAGAACAAAAAAATAACAAACAATACAAAACCAGACCAAAAAGAAGCATGCTGACTGCGTGTACGCATTTCTCATCTCTCATCCATTCATACTCTCTTATGCGCGAGATATGTTTTTATCCAAGGTCATTCGCAATGTGCACTGCACGATGGAGTCCTCTTCTCTCTCTCAAACCCTCAACTTGGGCCTTCCACACGCGCTTCTACACAACGACCTTTTCCAATTTTAAATCATTAATGACCATATATCTTGACATTCCAATCCAACCCCATCTGAACCACCTCATCTGACTCTTGTGTGCTGTTGTCATAGCCTTTTGCGCAGTTCTAAGTTGTCCCACTCCGCTCATCATTAACAAATGACTTGGGTGATCGCCTATCTCTCGCTTCGAAAATGCTGCGATTGCCATAGTATTTAAGGTATCGAATATAGATGTGTACTTTCGGAAAATTGAGACACTGGTAAGTGTGTAAAGATCAATAGGACATTGCCATCCTGGACGATCCCGCATCATGGATGCGATTAAAGTTCGAGAGCCGTGGTACAAGGAAATATGATTTGGATGCGAAGAAATTCCCTGCGCATCAAAAGTTACGATAACATCGATAGTTGCAGTTGGAGCAGTTGTAAGATCTGTTTTTCTCGTATGGGGAGGGCAAAATGCAGATGCCAAAAGGTTTGCGATCTTTTCTTTGTCCCATATCTTCGTCATACTATCCGGGAAATCTCTGTTTAAGAAAAGCGATCAGTATAAATGGGACTTATGCGACAAGATCTTAGGAAGACATACGGACTCGTAAAAACGAAAACATCATTCTCTTGTCGCAAACCCAGCTGCATCCCACTCTTAACAAGTTCCTTCTTCCGAGTTTCCCCTAATCCATCTGCATCACCTACTGCACATCAACATATGCTTAACTCTAGATCATGCACCTTACATTCCATTACTCAAACAGAGAATTTTAACATGGTTTCCAAGCTCCGGATCCGTAAGAGCTTGCATCGCGGGCGCAAAAAACATAGCTTCGTCATCAGGATGCGCGATCAACAGACATATCTTCTTGTTACGAAGCTTTGGGAATTTGGAGTTGACAACTGTGACACTATATTGCCATGCCGCGAAAGTGATGATAGGGATGGTAAGGAAATAGGTCCATTGCATTTTGGGCATTTCAAAGGTATTTATGGAGAACCTTTGTGGGAGAATCAAAGTGTACGCTGAAGTAGAGAAGTAGAGCGACGACAAGTATAAAATGGTGTGGATATGAGAGAATAATTGCAGATCGAGTATGTTTGGGATTTGTGAGGGGTTCGTGAATAGAAACGAGTGGAAATGACCGGTTTGTCGGTCAAGAAATATATGGGTCCTTAAGCCTTGCGCTAAGGGATAAATCGAGGTTCACTGCAAGGGATCGGATCAAATGTTGACCAATGTCGTTCAAAATTGCATGGTTTAGATATGTATGAGATGAAATCCATCGCTCTTGCATGAACACGACCTAATCAAGCATTCGACGCCTTTCGTCTTATGTGTTGAAAACCGTCAGCCTTGGTTATTCGGTACACGTACCCAGGTTCTTGCATCTCTCTTCCACTACCTTCAGATGACAAGGCTCGCAGGGAATTAGCAAGTATCTATACTCTTTTGGAAAGCCGCGAGACACTACTCCCTATACAATCATTCGTTCCGAGACAGCCGCCATCATGCCAGGAAGAGAACGGAAATTCAAGCTCAAAAAGCCAGATAGATCTAGTCCTGATCCCTCCATCGAAACTCTTCTCGATATCGCCGAAAAACGAAATTTGAGTGAAGCTCAACGACAGCGTCAAGCGGAATTGGATGGAGAAAATGAGGAAGTCTTGATAGGAAGGCTAGGGGACTCAATTTTATGGACAATCAGTCTTACGATGTTACATTTCACCTTGGATGTATTGGTTACCCATCAATATGCCGAAGAGATCGTCTGGAAGGGTGTCGTTTCCAGGACACTCCAATCATGTCCCGGTAAGTCATACTCTATATGTGGACGTAACAGAATATTTGCTGATCTCGACAGTTATCTGGCTTCTCTTTTACGCCTTCCATCCACATCCCGAACCGTCGCACTTATTACCTCGACTACCTGCCAAGGTGCATTCTTATGTACACGAAATATTCTTCTCCATCGCCAGTATGATGGCTGGATGTTATATTATACACATTACAAACGAATACGGTCATTTTGCCATAATGAAACAGGCTCCACCAGTTGGGACCATTTGGATTTGGGCGGTGATTGAGTTGAACATCTTATGGGCAGTACCTAGTGTTGCATTTTGTGCTATATATCTGAAGGCCAAAGATTATGCATTCCTTTAGCCGTCAAGGAATGAAATTTTGGGTAGTGTTTAGGAGCGAGCCTATGCTGGAGGCAAGAAGATTCCATCTGATGCCCATTTACCACTTGTCAGCGCCAACTGTGGATTGTGCTTCGGCAGGTGCTCTCCATTCAACGCCAATTACAAAGTTTATCAAGTTAACTGGACAAACACGTGCACCCCTTGCTGGCGCAGGTGCTGAGGTAGGCTGAAGGGAAAGAGACGCAGTTGAGGGAGCAGCTGGTGATCTAGGTTCAGGAAGCAGAGGCGAGGAATAGAGTAGTTATGTTTCGACTAAATTTACTGTTGGCGCTGGACCCTCTGCTAGACAGCCGTCAATCCTGGGTTCTTGAAATGCTCAAGGTCGTAAGTTTCTGATTTTGATAATGGGGTAAAGGTCCCAATCACAGCAGGAGTTTCGGACTGAGAATCGTCGGTTCCAAAAGTATCGTTTCTTTGAGCTCCCCAACGTTGAACGCTCTCAAATTCAATTCGATCGCGATGCATCAATCGGTATACTAAAGACTCTAGTCGATCTAGCTTCTCGTGTTGAGAATGAACTGTACTTTCCAGTCGTTCAAGTCTTTCGTGTTCTAATTCCTTTTGCTTATTTGCTCGTGATTCTTGGTCTCGAACTCGTCTAATTTAGTCAGTTTCGAGGCCCTAAACTATGGGGTATCCTACTTACGATGACATCATACTCATCTGTGCAAATAAAACTCTAGCTCCTAATGCATCTCTTTGTCTAACTAATTCCAAAGCTTTCCTTCTCACAGGTAGCCACGACATGGCTACGCTAGTTCTAAATGCCATACTTTTCGGTACCAAGGCCCATTTCTTTCCTTGATCATCTTCGGTACTAGCCTTCAATTCGGCCTCTGTTACCAATTCTAGCAATCTCTCTTCAAGTTTTCCAAGTTCCTCCATCACGGAGACATACATCTGGTATTCCTTTTCATGCCCAAAACGATCTTTTGGGCCATCAGATGCATACACCAAATCATGGAGCCATTGTGATTCAGTTTTATGCCACGAAAGGGATGCTTTGACTTGGAAATATTCGTTATCAGCATTGCGTAAATAGGTGAACCGAACGTATATCGCTGCTGCAATAGCAGCCACAAAGGTCAGTATTCCTGCAACACTAGATGTTATAGAGAGAGGGCTGTCTTGACTAGCCATTTCGTACGGAACTAGAATTCTTTCTTTAAAATCTTGAGTAGTCAAGACGAATAAAATGGAGTCAAGAATCAATCATCCATCTTTTCATGATATTCAATAACTCAAATAAGTGTCTCCATCTCAGTATTGACTGCGGTACAACATAGGACGAGACTTATGTCAAACATTTGATTGTTTTCTCTACTCAGCCACAGTCTATGCAAGGCTAAGAAATATCATATATGATATATACGCTAGTCCTCCTTCGGTTTTACCCCAGACACAATAAGTGCCTGTGCCAATAACCGTAGGCCGAGCGATCCCCGCTCCATTCACTCCACTCTTGTTATGTCGTGGAGATTCACAGGACCTGATTTCATTGAATAGTTACGTTACATTCAAGTGGTGTGGTGTCCATTATCTCTCTTTCCAAATTTTCTTGCCGTGTATATATCGGCATACTGTGTTCTTCCACGTACATAATTTGCTTCGTTGTTTGCTTTATTTTCGCGCTCTTCTATTATGGTCATCGTATCCGATTTTGAAGGAGGAAAGGAGGTAAGTTGAGAATGTCCCCGCATTCCGTTCCATGACAACGATCTAACAATTTGTCATAGAGAGTCGAGGAAGCAAACTATGTTACAGTGGAAGAAAATGTCTCAGACAACAAAGCATTGGTTTGGAAACAAGATCTAAGGATCGTACCTCTATGTGCTGGTATTTACTTGTTGTGTTACCTCGATCGTTCCAACATTGGTCAGTCCTACTTCTTGTCAGCTTTTTGTTATGTGTATGGAGCTGATAGAAGATAGGCAATGCCAAAACTCTCAATGCTTCTACTCATGATGATCTCCTTTCCGATACACACATGACTAATCTTCAATATATGTATGTCTAGACTTTGTTCCTGGGTGTGTTAAGTACTAAAACATTCCAGCATCGCATTGATGGTCTTCTTGATCGCCTATGCAATTTTCGAAGTCCCATCCAACTACTTCCTCAAGAAACTCAGTCCAAGCAAATGGATATCTTTTTTGATGTTTTCGTGGGGTATCATGACAATCGGACTTGGATTCACTCATAACTTCGCTGGTGTTACAGCTGTAAGGTTTCTTCTTGGGATGTTCGAAGCTGGTATAACATGCTTTTTGACCTTTTCTTTCCAGCAGTTATTGACATCACAATAGGACTATTCCCTGGTCTAGTCTACTATCTGACTTTCTGGTACCGTACATCTGAACGCTCAATTCGTGTTGCATTCATTCTAGCTTCCGCGACTCTTGCAGGGGCATTTGGTGGCGCTATCGCTTTTGGAGTCGGTCACATGAATGGTACCCACGGAATGTCAGCTTGGAGATGGTTATTCGTTATTGAAGGAATCCCTTCTTGTCTGTCATCTATTCTTGTATATTTCTATCTACCAGATTATCCAGAAACGGTAAAATGGCTATCAAAAGATGAGAAGGATCTGGCTGCAAGTAGACTTGCGACAGAGGGAGCTAAAGGGGGCGATAAAGGATTGACATGGCAAGAAGCCAAAGAAACTCTTTGTACTTGGAGATTATATGCACATTATGCAGTGAGTATTAAATATCATCATAAATTCCTATGGCGTACTGACCAAAACACTAAGATCTACTTTGGCATCTCAACACCTTTCTCGAGTTTGTCCTTATTCACACCAAGTATTACCGCTGGACTCGGATACAAAAACCTCGAGGCTCAACTTATGACAGTTCCACCATATGCCGTTGCCTGTACGTTTACTTTCCTTTCCCTAGTTAATCAGTCTTAACTCCTTTATAGATGTTGTAACAATCCTCGTATCCTGGTCTGCCGATCACTTCAATGCGTAAGCTAGATCCCCTTCTTCTTTTCTTCTAGTCATCTAATCTTCCTTCAGTCGCGCCCTCCATTCCTCAACGATGGCCCTCGTCGGCGCCATTGGTTTCACCGCTTCTGCTCTCCTCCCACCTACTTCTTATAGCTCCCGCTATGGTTGTCTTATTATCGCCGCCTCGGGAGCCTTCTCTTGTATTCCTCCTCTTCTCGGTTTCCTCTCTTCGAATATATTCTCAACAGCAGGTATTGGACTTGCTATTGCTTTGAACATATCTATAGGGGCACCTGGACAGATAGCTGGTGTTTGGATATACAAGTCAAATCAAGCGAAAGAAGGGTTCCCGTTGGGTCATTGGGTGAACGCTGGTTTGCTGTATTTCGTGTGTGTAGGATGTGTGGGCTTGCGGTTTTATTATGGGTGGAGAAATAAGAGAGTTGGTGAGGGAATGAGGAGATTTGCTTACTGAGGAGTGGGCTCGATCTCGTTGGATTTTTGAGCTTCATGAAGCTTGGTAAAATGTGACGAGGGATGATAATGAACTGTAGAATCTAGAAGCTTGGGTTCCTTTCATGTGGATATTACCTGAAATTTCCAGATAGAAGTATATATTTGCTAATATTGATTTTCTCACCACTTGTGACCTTATTTTATTCAAGTGAAGTCTAAACCGCCTGCAAACTTCCAAGTCCCTTAGCAAATGAGATCCCAACTATTTTTCAGACATCACATGATTTTGACTCACGTGCCTGTATAATCACGATGTCATAATTTGCAGCTCAAAACCTCGGCCTTCGATTTCCATCGAACTTGATAAGCTAAAGAATTCCTAATACAATTTCCTGTTTTCCAATCAATATCGAATATCTCACAATATCCTAGATTGTATTTTAAGTTAATACCTAGCAATTCGTCACAACAAATAAACGTGCGAAAAAACCACTCACTTAAAATTATTTCTTGTTCAAGATTTGCAAAGCAGGTTGGAGGGAACAAGACGAAGCGAAAGAATAATACAGGATAGGAGGTCGCAATTGTATTTAGAGACTGTCTGTCTTCAATCCATCTATTTGTTTTTTTAGACCATAAGGCTAGACCGGTTTGACAATTCAGCCCCACAACATCTTCACCATCAATATCTTTTCGCCTGCAATGGACTCATCAAGTGCTCCCCGCGGACGCGGAAGAGGAAGAGGCAATGGACGAGGTCGTGGAAATAACGATAGAGTACCACGCTCCTATACCAACTCATCTCCAGTGCCGCGCATAGCGCTTCTGCATCCCGGAACACCGGTATCAATTGTTTTGAAAATGGATCAGGGGAGTGGGAGGGAAGTGAAGGGGTTTGTGGAGGAGCTTTTGACGAGGGGTGATCATCCGAGGGGGGTGAAGGTTAGGTTGAGGGATGGACGGGTGGGGAGGGTGCAGAGGTTGTGTACGGAGGGGGAGGCGGAGGAGGG